>PVHP010022908.1:9440-27977 GCA_004024765.1 Zapus hudsonius
CCTCCTCCTCTTCTTCCTCCTCCTCCTCCTCTCTCTCTGTCTCTCTCTCTGTCTCTCTCTCCCTCTCTCTCTCCCTCTCTCTCTCTCTCCCTCTATATTTATCTACTGACATGATTTGGGGTATATTCTATTCTGGCTTGAATGTGAAATGTTCCCTTCCACACACTCAAATGTGTGAGCATCCAGCCTCCAGCTGGTAGTATTGTTTGAGACAGTTAATGAGCTGCTGGAGGCAGGTCCTTGGTGGGAAGATCTTTCAGGTTTATAACCTGATCCCATTTTTGGTCCCTTTCTCTGCTTCCTGATCTACCGAGATATTTGGACTGTTCATTCAGAAATGATGAGAACAAAGAACTCTCTATTCCTCATAGTTGCTTCTGTCAGGCATTTTGTCACAGCAATGGGAAGAGTAACAAACACACCTGTCTATCCTGTCTCCTCCTTCATAATATCACAGTTGCAGTACATGATCACGTAGGACTCTCATCTTACAGCAGGTGGGTGGCATTGGCTTCACCACATTACTTCTAGTGTCTATGACAATGCCTAGTACCCAGTAGGTGCTCCATATACATTTGTGAATGAATCTTTCACACATGGCAGATAGAGAAATATTTGTTCAAAGGACACATTTTGTTTTGTTTCCCAACACTAATCCTCCAACCATTATTATCTAGGATGTACCCTAGTCTCTTCTTTATCTATCTGGGGGTTCCCACTGAGTCCTTAGGGCCAGAAAGCTTTCCCTTACCTCCAGAGCTTTTAAAGATTTGAATAAGGGGGGAGGGGAGGACAGTGGGGAATTGGGGATAACAACTCATTGTTTGCCCACTAAATGTTGTAACTCATTATGGACAATAAATTTAAAAAAAAAATTTAAAAAAAAAATAAAGATTTGAATAGAAAGTTGGCCAGCTTTCTTTCTTCCCAGTGTGTGGAAACGTAAGAAGCAAAACTCAAGAAGCCTTGGCTGCCATATTTCTTTCATTTTGAATCATAAAACTAGGCAATCTTAGTCTGGGAGGAGAAGAAGAGGGGAGAAAGGGAAGGGATGTGGAAGGGGGAAGGAGTGGGAGGCAGCCATGGCTACCCAGCTACCCATCCAGAGAGGGGAGATGCAGACTCCTGGTGGAGACAGGGTCTTACACCTGTTCTTGTGTTATCCCTGTTCTTGAGTTTCGAGAGATTCTCCTTTAATTATCACAATAAGGTCCTCATTTTTGCTCATTTGAGTTGGGTTTTTACTACTTGTGAATCTTAACTACTGAAATTTACTTAATGACTTCATCATTGAGCATGATTTAAATGGAAAAAGAAATGGCATCTGAGACATTTGGATTCATGGGCATTCATGCAACAGTGAGTCACGAGACT
Organism: Zapus hudsonius; assembly: GCA_004024765.1. Lineage (NCBI taxonomy): Eukaryota > Metazoa > Chordata > Mammalia > Rodentia > Dipodidae > Zapus > Zapus hudsonius. The sequence goes on from PVHP010022908.1 coordinate 10,815, forward strand.
GTGTGGGATTCAAAGCGAGTAAGTCAGGATTTATATGTAGCATGCCAGACTCAAAAGAAGGAAATATTCAACCTGTTAAATGTCCAAGGTGGTTTTAAGGATCAAGTGAGTTAAGCATGTGCATTGGTTTAAAACTCAAATAGAAGGAAATATTACAATAAACCGACAGATTCCTTCTGGGGAAAAATGACTACAAAACACCCAAAGCACAGGCATTACCAAGAACAGGATGGCCTACCCTTGTGGCTGTCATTATCCCCACAAATGCCAGCCCTCTTCCACCTTCCCCACGAGGAGCGTGCTAGCCCATGCTGCCAACGCACCTGGCTCATCTGCATTCTGGAGGTGCCTTCAAAGTCATCCAGCCCCTTGTCCCTTGTCTGCCCTACGTGGAGACACTCTCAGACTGTGTGAAGGACACGCTCAGGCCACTGTGGGGTGACTCTTGTGATTGAATAATGCATGAACCCAGCAGTGGCCAAGTGGGAGCCTCCCTGAGTGGGTGTTGGGTTGAGAACAGGGTCTGGCCTCCATCTGTGGGGACCCGACTCTTCCATCCATGGGATCTTTCAGATTGACGGCGTGTTTCCTTAAACAGCTCTTAACTGGCTAGAAGAAGGTATGAGCTGAAAAATTAGACACCAGTGCTTATTAGCTCCTAGAGACTGCTTATGTCTCCTATGGGGCTTCCAATGGCTCTGCGAAGCAAGTGGGCCAGGTTCTGTTATTTGTTATCCATTGACAAGAAGACTGAAGCCTTAAAGAAAGTATGGCTAGCTCAAGAGAAGATCAGCCTTTTGGATTGAGTCAAAAAATAGAATAACTGAATTCACAGAATTTTCCTTCTCTTGCAAATGCATGTTTTGCACATATGCACATGTGTGTGTGCATGTGTGTGCCTGTGTGTGTGTGTGTGCGCGCGCGCGCGCGCACGCGTGCGCACGTGGATGCGGAGACTAGAGGTCAACCTCACATTCTTTCTCAATCACTCTCCACCTTACTTTTTTAATGGAGAACTTTAATATAGGAACATAATAATTTTATCATTCCAGTCCCTTTATCTATTTTTCCCTCCTTGTCTCGACCCCTACCCCCTGAGGACTCTCCTCTTTCAAGGTAGTCTTCCCTTTTTTATTTTTTATTTTTATTTTTTGGTTTTTCAAGGTAGGGTGTTGCTGTAGCCTAGGCTGACCTGGAATTCACTATGTAGTCTCAGGGTGGCCTCAAACTCATGGTGATCCTCCTGCCTCTGCCTCCTGAGTGCTGGGACTAAAGGTGTGTACTATCATGCCTGGCTCTTTCCTGTTTTATTGTCTCATTACTTTTGTCCTCTGTGTCAGAACCATGCTTGCTGGTCTTGTGAAGTATCAGTAATCACTGTGAGATCCTGAATGCACCAGTCAGCTCATGTTGGAAGGGCAGTGCCCCACAGTACACCTGTGAATTCTGGGCCTCTTAAATTCTTCCCACCCCTCCTTCTGCAATGTAGAAATTCCCTTTAGTGTTGAGCTCTCAACAGCCTTTCAGTAGTTTGAAGAATTCTGAGTCTCCTCTCTGTCTGCCACCATCTCTGTAGAGATGGTTCTCTGGCTAGTAGTGAGAGCAGCACTTGTAATCTTTCCCCACGACCTCTGCAATGTTCCAGCAGCCCTGGCAGCTTTGATGAAGGAGATGACGTGTCCAGTGTGAAGCCCTGAGCTTTCTCTGCTTCTTCTCACCTTGATGAGTCCTGGGTCTCCCCAGTCTTTGTTGCCACCCTTCGTCAGGGACCCCAAGGCCTACCTGAGCAGAACCAAGCTTCCACCTTATCTTTTGAGACAGGGTCTCTCACTGAACCCAGAGCTCACCAATTTGTCTGGACAAGCTAGCCACTAAGCCCAGGGATCCTCCTGTGTTTCCTTCCCTAGTGCTAGATTACAGACATGTGCCACCATGTCCAGCTTTTATGTGGGTGCTGGGGATCTCAGCTCAAGTCCTCAAATTTGTTCAGTAAGCACTTTGCCCGTTAAACCATCTTCATAGCCCCCAAATTTTCTCTTCTTGAGGAAAAGTGGAATATAAAGATGATTTCTTTAGAAAATAATGTGATAGTCTGGTTTCTAAACCTGTCACCAAACCAAGATAAACTGGGAGGTTAAATTATTGAGATGTAGTCCTGGAGATTCGAATTTAGCCTGAGTAGGGTCTGAGGAATCTGGCTGCCAGAAATTTCCCCAGGAGTGGGAACATCGGAAGGGAGAGAGAGGCGTGGTGGATGATTCAGGTCCCTGCATTCTGCTCGGGGCTTCACACTGACCTCAAACTGTCTTTAGCCTTCCTTTCTTCATCTGTTACAGCAAGGGGATTGGCTTAGAACAGGCGATTTCAGCAGTCATAGGCAGTCTCTACCTTCTACATGTTCTTTAAAAAAGAAAGGGCTGCGCTTAGCAAACATCTGGCCTCTTAAGGCTACAGAATGAGCAGGACCCAGGTGGGATGGTTAAAGCATCTACTGTTGATTGCCTCACCCATCTGTTTTCTCTCCTCTGTCCAACCAAAATCCAGGTTTGTTCTGATATCCCTTTCTTTCCCATGTGCTTGGGGGAAAGTTGAGTCACCTTGATTATGTAAGGCAAATGGAATGACTCCATCTGTCCAGGGATGTGACTGATCACGGGCATGTGACCCACTTGTGGCCAATGAAGCAGAGGGCTTGCTAGGGCTTCTGGGAAAAGAAGGCACTTCATGTTCTTGAAGAGCTTCTGGAAGTGACTTTTTTTTCTTTTTGAGATATGTTCTCACTAGATAGCCCAGATTGAACTCATGGCAATCCTAGCTCAGCCAGCTAAGTGCTGAAATCACAGGTATGAACCATCACCTCCAAGACACTCCTCCAGGGAGGTGAGCAAGGAAGGAGACAACCCTGCTTCTCCACGACTCTCCTTCCCCATGGAGTTAAGCAAGGATGCAGGCATCCCTGCTTCTGGCAGCCATCCCACACACAGCTTTTGGATAAAGCTCACTGTTGACTGGAGTCCAATAACAGTGTATTGTTGGTCAAGGTGACTGCCTTTAGCTGTTTATCAATAAAGTCCTAAATCCTGATGCTTTAACAGCACTGTCATTTCCTCCTTGATCACGTGAACAGCAATGGGAGCTCTGGAGAAACCATTTCATGTGATATCATAGACTGAACTGTGTTTGTTCTCCCAAAATCCATATCATACAACCCCAACACTCAGTACTCAGAATTTGGGATAAGGACTTCAAGCAGGTGATTCAGTTAACATAGGCCCCACTCAATATGACTGGCATCCTTATGACACACAGAGATGCCAGGGGTATACAGGTACAAGCAAAAAGACCACCAGAAGACACACCAGCAGGTAGTTATCTGCAAGCTATGGATAAACAAATCTGTTGACATCTTGACCTGGGACTTCCGGTCTCCAGACCATGAGAGAATACATTTCTGTTATCCAAATTACCCACTGCCGTCCCATAGCAATTTGTTACAGTGGCCGTGGCAGACCGACACAGGTGACAATTCAGTCAGTCACGAGCCTTACTCCAGGTGCTTCTGCTGTCCTCTTGGACTCTGGGGGTCCTCTGATCAGCTGGCAAACCAAAGAAGGCATGTGGTGAAATGTGTGGGGAGGTTTCTGTGTGCTAGACTAGGGGTCGCGCACGTCTTTCCCCACCTTCAGGCAAACAGTCACGCGCAAGTGCAAAGGCGGCTGGCAAATGTTCCAGAGCTTCCTGCTCTGGAAAGAGGGCTGGAATTTAACTCATTTGGCAGAGTGGTTGCTTAACATCTGAGAAGTTCTGGGTTTGATCCTCACTTTGCATAAAAACTGGGTGTGTTAGAACACACCTTTGATCCCAGAACTTGGGAGATAGAGGCCAGAGGATCAGAAGTTCAAAGTTACCCTCAGCTACATAGTAAGTTTGAGGCTACCCTGGGATACATTAGACCATGATTCTAAACAATAATAACAGTAATAAAAAAGAAGAAATGGGTCAGTGAATATCTAGGTTCCCTCAGGGACATACACATTTCTTATCAATATATCAATATACACTTGGGATATATATTGATGAGGCTGACCCTTGGAATCAGCCCATCCGGGAGCCTGCCCTACCTCTGGCTTTCAGTGAGGAGAGCTGCTGTTTCCTCATTTTGGCCCACTGGAATCCACATTCCTGTTCTTTACCACCGAATGCATCCTGACTCATGCCAAGGCCAATCTTCCCTGCTGGCCAGGATTGGTTTAGTGGCCACATTGCAGGACTAGGGATGAATGGAAACTTGAATTTCACTTGGAATGAAAACAGAAATTGGCACTTGAGGTTGTGTGCGTCTGAGCCTTTTTTTACCAATTGGGTTTTGAGACAATCTGACGTCCGATAAGATGATTCTGAACCTGATATCATAAAGCCAACAGGATGGAAAATAATAGCAAAAACTTTATTTTCAAGGCCGGAGGGTATAGATTAGTGGTAGAATGCATGTGCAACTTGCACAAAGTCTTGGATTCACTCTTTAGTAAAAGAGAGAATGACAGAGAAAAATTTAAAAGCTTTTCTATACTTACATAGTCTTCCATAAATCTCACTATTCGACTTATTACAGTTAACAAATATTTATCGAGTGAATGAGCAAACAAGTGAAGACTTTCTTGATGGCTTCCAACCTCATCCTCCACCTTGTATGTTCCTCCTGTCATTTAGCCTGTGTCCAGGCAATGAGTGTGTCACGTGGCCCAGGATCTTCCCTTCATCTGCACTCTTTCTTCTGTTTTTCAGGCCGGATCTTCCCAGCTCAAGGCCAGCAGCTTTCTGCCAGTCTCTGGTCTCCCTCTTGCAGTTAATGATGTTTATTACACATGTCTGCTTCCTGCAGTGGGATGACAGCCCAAGAGTTCAGGCATGGCCTGATCTGCATGCATCCTGCATCCCAGGCCCAGCGACTGCTCCCTGGACTCCAAAGAAGTTGCCGGACTGGCAGACCACCCCTGTGGGAAATAATCAATCAGCCTCTGAGTACACCCTTTGCCACTTGAGCAGGCAATTGAAACTCCTTGCTTTCTCTTTCTTTCTTATTAATTTTTTTCCTAGATAGGATCTCACTCTAGTCCAGGATGACCTGGAACTCACTCTGTAGTCCCAGGCTGGCCTTGAACGCACACTGATCCTTCTACCTCTGCCTCCCCCAAGTGCTGAGATTAAAAGCATGAACCATAATTTTTTCTTTTTACTATGGTAAAAAAACCACATAAGATTTACCATTTAACCATTTTAAGTGTATAACTCAGTAGCATTAAGTACACCCCTAACACTGTACACCATCATCTTCACATATTTCCAAAGATGTTTTCGTCACCCCTTGTAGACACACTATACCCACCAAGGCTCCCCAGCCTTGCCTCCCCCATGTCTCTGGCAATACCCCTTCTTTTTGTATCTGGGAATTTGATTGATGTGGGTGCCTCACATAAGTAGAATCTTACAATATTTGCCTTTTTGTGAACAACTTATTTCACTTAGCCTAATGTCCTCAGGTTCATCCATGTTGCAGCCTGTGAGGATTTCCTTTATATCTTTGAAGCAGGGTCTCACTCCAGCCCAGGTTAGACTTGGAATTCATCTGTAACTCAACCTGGCCTCTAATTTATGGTAAGCCTCCTTCAGCTTCCCTCCTGAGCGCTGAGATTAAAGGCATGAGCCACCATGATGGGCTTGACTTCCTTCTTTTTAAAGACTGAATGATATTTCACTGGGTGTCTACGCTACATTTGCTTACCCTTCATGTGGCGAGGGATGGGGGATGCTTGGGTTGTGTCCACCTTGCAGGTATTGTGACTCGTGACGCTCTGAACTTGGGTACACAAGCATCTGTTTGGAGTCTGTTGTAGTCAGCTTTCTTGTTTCTTCAGAAAAGAACCCAACCAAAAAGCAGCTTTTGGAGGAATGGGTATATTTTGGCTTATGGGCTGGAGGAGAAGCTGCATGATGGCAGGGAAAACAATGGCATGAGCAGAGGGTGGACACCTCCACCACAGCACTTCAAACAGACGCAGGAAGGTGTGCCAAACACTGGCGAGGGGAAGCTGGCTATGACCCCCATAAGCCTGCCCCCAACAACACAGCTCCAACAAGGTTCCAACTCCAAAACTGCCATCAGCTGGGGATTGAGCTTTCAGAACACATTCGTCTGTGGGGGACACCTGGATGAAGCCACCACAGAATCCTTGCTTTCAATTCTAGGATATCCCTAGGAGTGGAATTACTGGAGCCTATGGTGGGTCTATGTGGAACCTTCAGAGCAGCCGCCATACTGCTTTCCATAGCGGCCGTCCCATTTCCCACTCCCACCATCCCTTCCTAGTTTGAAGCTGGAATTCATCCTCTGCCTCGGCTCTTCTACATCTCCATTCATCGCCATCCCCCAAACATCCACCCTGTGCACAAAGCCGAAGAGCCCGTCCTACTTATTAGAGAAACAAAGTTGCATTAATAGTTAAAAGTGTGGTATTACGGTTGGGTCTGGCAGTAGGTGATTGATGGCCTCCATTACACCCCATTAGATATTTTATTCTTGTTAAATGAAGAGCAGCCAACTTTGTCAAGTATTTTCAGTTCCCTCTGGTCGTATTGGTCGGATCTATTCTTCAGGATGGCCTGTAAATGGCCACATATGGCTGGGTGTCTGCAGAACGGATGGCCGTGCAGCTGGCGTTCATTGGCCCCCTTCATTGTGAGCCTGACAGCACCGGGGAGCCTGGTGGATCTAACCAAATATATCTATTTTCTAATTGTCTATTTATCACCTTCTGGGGATTTGTGGGCCTCCTATCCGAAGGCAAAGGGGGATGGCCTTGAACAATGATTCTTGTCAAGGCCCTCGCTTGCTCTAAATTAGGGCCTAGTTGCTAAATAACTAATTTAGTCCTGCTATCAAGCTGAAAAAGTGGGTATTCAGCGCCGAGTGCCAGCTGGGGAATTGATTATGTCTTCTCTCAGCGAGCGTGATAAACCTGCCGCCGAGCCACTGTGGAAGGCTGGAGATGGCTCCCCCGGGGCGCTGCGTCCACTCCCCTGCGTGGCAGCTGAAGTCTGGAGCACAGGCCTGCCCGCCACGGTGCCCACGGGACTTTGCCCCTCGCAACCCCCTCCTGGGCTGTGGCTGCTGCTTGGAGCTGTGGGGACGTTGGCATCTGTCAGAGATGGGGACCAAGGTGAGAATGAGGCAGAGGAGAGGAAGGTCATGCTGACAGCCCCAATTTCCAATTAGAGTGAGATTATTGAAGGTGGCCAGGCCTGAGCTGGGAGTGGGAGGCTTAGGGGACTGTGTTAATAACAACAGCTTCCCGACATGGAGCAGAGAAGGGGAGTGGTGGCTGAAAATGGAGAGATGAGGTTTACTGCTTGAGGACTCTCATAATGACCACAACCATCGTTTAGCCAGCCCTCCCTCTCCCGGCCCTGGGCCAGAAGTCTCCAGATCCAAGATCTCACATCCTCCAAGCCCCGGGGCCTGCACCGCTCTACAGATTGGTCCTCTGAGAAAAGGCATTTCAGAAATGATCCCTAACCGTGTCTAAGGCTGATCTCTGGCTATAAATCTCTCCCCGACTCGAATTCTTTTACAGTGTCTGGAATGGCCCATCGTTCTCCATTCAACTGTTCTTAAGCAGTAACACTTTGAGGACTGGACCACAGTGGTGAACAGACAGACCAGGCCCTGCTTCATGGAGCTGAGCCTCTAGCACAGAGGCAAACTGTTATTTTTTTGTGTGGTTGTTATCGGGGAGAAACAACTTAAGGGAGGAAAGATTTATTTTGGCTTGGGGATTTTAGAAAATCTTGGTCCTTCATAGTAGGGACAGCCTGAAGAGCAGCTCCATCTGTGGTGGTGGGAACATGAGGCAAATGCTATTCACACCATGGATCAGGAAGCAGACAGTACTCTGGAAACAGTGGCTGGGCTATATCCTTCAAAGGCCAACCCCTAAGTACCGACCCCTAAAGGTTCTATAGGCCTGCCAACATAGTGCTGCCAGCTGGGGAACAGCCATTCAAAATGTGAGCTTAAGAAGGATCCCTGGGAGTTCCAGGCCAGCCTGTGGTGCTGAGAGAGCTTTAAGCCAGCCTGGGCTAGAGTGAGACCCTGCCTTGACAAACCAAAGGTCTATTAAGGTTCCAGAGGGCCCACTGCCTGGCTCTGCTGGCATCCAGAACCATACCACCAGTGTCCAGATCAGCCAGAATGATTGAGGTTGTTTGAAACATCCACCTGGGGAAGAAAGTCTGAGTGAAGTGCAACACAGATGACACCATTGGGGACCTTAAGAAACTGATCATGGTTTAAACTGGCACCTGTTGGAACAAGATTGTCATTAAGAAGTGGTAGATGATTTTTAAGGACCATGTGTCTCTGGGAGACTATGAAATCCATGATGGGATAAACCTGGAACTTTATTACCAATCAAGCAGAATTCTTTCCCCTGCTCTGCTATCCGCCCCTGCCCTCCATCATACTGCTATGGATGCTTGTTTATAACAACTCACATGAATAAAAACTTAGATGTTATAAAAAAATGTGAGCCTATGGGGGACATTTTAGATTCTAACTGTAACAGCACGGACCATTAATAATGTAATTTTTCAAAAACTTCTTTAACATTCTGAAATTAAATTCTTAAATACTGTACACCTTTATTCACACAATTTAAAAAATCAATATGGCATTTTATCTGCCACTTAGTGTAAACATAAAAAGAATGTAATTTAATAATAATGTAATTTTAAAATAATGTGCACTTTAATATTTAAATGTTTGGTTATAACTATAGGAGAAACATAGTAGAACATCTAGGAACGTAACCTTACAGTAAATGAATTTAAGATAAGATGTGAGTATTGGTGATATTTCCTCTGGTAGATAGCATCACTTTGTGGCAGTCACAAAGGCAGGCTGACATAATAGTACCAGGTGACTCAAGTGCCATGGACAGGGTTGCCAATGGTGCCATAATGGACCTCCAAATGAAAGGAAATAAAGTAATACATAGAAATAAATTTTAAAAATCTCAAAATAATCCTCCCCAAGTTGGTTGCCTTGCTATAAATTAAAACAACCACACTATTCTTTGGGTTTGTGTGAAGATGAAGTTAGTTAGAATCTAGGTTTAAATAACTATGAAAGGTGTTTGTCTACATGCATGTGTTGTTAAAAATCAAATGTTGGGAAGATGTGAGACCAGGGGTGTCTAATATCCCCACCTCTCTCTGTCTCCCAAGTATTGACAATAAAATCCCTTATTGGGGTCACTTCTGCCCCACAGAGAGTTAATGAATTACGTAAAAGACAAAGCTGGGTGTGATGGCATATGCCCATAATGGTATGTTACAGACTGAGGCAGGAGGATTGCTATGTTTGAGTCCACCTTGGGTTACATAAGGAGATGCTGTCTCAGAATGACCACGAAGAAGATGGTGACAAGAAAATAGGTAGCAGTGATCATAACCATCAAAATAAGTCTGTGTTGGTTAGCTGAAGAGGGAAGAGCATTGCTTGCCTGCATGTGTGAGGTCCTGGGTTTGCTCTCTTGTACCATAAAGGAGAAGGGGACCATTTAGGTGATGGTCTGGAGGGAAGCTGGGGAGTGGCTTTGGGTCAGGGTTTCCGGTTTGGTCGCATGCTCTTTCTCTAAGCCACATGCTCCAGGGGAGGAGATGGCATAACATCCTTTAAAGAACCAGGCATGGTGGCACATGCTTTAATCCCAGCACTTGAGAGGCAGAGGTAGGAGGATCGCCATGAGTTCGAGCCACCCTGAGACTACATAGTGAATTCCAGGTCACCTGGGCTAGAGTGAGACTCTAACTTGAAAAAACAAACTAACAAACACAAACAACAACAAAAACCAAAGGGGTCAGGAAGTTGGCTTTGCTTAGGGCCAGAAAACCTTGGTTGGGTGCTGTTTCTGACCTAGGACAAGACACTTGTTCTTCATGATCCTTGGTGTTCTAATGTGTCAGATGAACAAAGTGCTCATTGCATGGCCCCTTCACCGGTCCACAGTAGGATCCACATGGTAAGAGCAAGTAAGTGTGCAGAGGACCTACTTGTAATGGGAGAGACTACAAAAATGGCAAATGCCTTTATAACAGGGAGGGCGCAGAGTTTAAAAACCACAGGCATTGACCAGCCAGCACATTAGGTAATCATTAAAATGATGTGAAATAATAGTGAATGCTAAAGAAAGATATTTGTGGAGTGTTGAGTCAGAAAAAGCATTCAAAATAATATGGAGAGTATGATCCTATGTTTGTTATCTAAAAAGCAGGCAAGCAAATAAAGCACTAACTAGCAAACAAAAGGAAAGAATTAGAGAGATGGATACAAAATAATAATTCGGGTTATCCCTGGGAATTGGAGTTGATTGTAATTTCTTTTTGCTCCTGTGTATAATGAACTGTATCATTTTTGTAATAAGAAAAACAAGCCATACACACGACTTTCAAGGTGCTTGTCCTATGCCGAGATCCTGTGTCTGAGTGGAGAGCAGTTCAGCTACGAAAACCCGTCTTCTGTGTGGAAGTTTCACACACACAGAGGTGAACATGATGGTCACCTTCTGGCCTCAGAGCTTTAGGCAGCCAGTCCAGGTTCTTACAGGAGGTGCTTACGGTGTATGAGCCCCAAGCTGATACCATGGTTTTCATTATGACTTTTTGTATAGTGTTAGGGTCATGCTCATCTTCATGCGTGCTAAGAACTTGACCTTCCACTGAGTTGTGTTCCCAGTCCAGCTAACTCTGGTTTAATCCTCATGACAACCCTATGTGGTAGGTATCATCACTCTCATCTGATAGGTAACAAAAGTAAAGGCCAGAAAGTCTTTCTCCCTGGTTCTCCCCTTCCTCTCTGTCTCCTTCCCTCCTTCTTCTGTTTCTCTTTTTTGAGATAGATCCTGCCATAACCTAGGCTGGACCAGAACTCTTGATCCTTCAGCTTTCCTGTGTTGAGATTACATTTGTACACCCTATACCTGGCCAAGGTTCTGTTTTTCTAGGTGGAAGAACAATAATTTAAACCTGGATGTCATTCTCCAAAGGTATATCTGAGCTACTGAGAGATTGGCCAGTGGTTTTTTAATTTTAATTTTATTTATTTATTGTTATTAAGTAAAAACTCTGTATTAACAAGTCTTATGTTGGTACCCCCATTTCCTGGCAACTTTATTTTTGCTTGTTAACTTTTCTTCTTTCTTTCTTTCTTTCTTTCTTTCTTTCTTTCTTTCTTTCTTTCTTTCTTTCTTTCTTTCTTTCTTTCTCTTTCTTTCTCTTTCTCTCTCTCTCACTTTCTTTTTTTGAGATAGGGTCTAGACAAGCCTAGGATGGCTTTGAACTCCTGATCTTCTGGCCTCTGCTCCTGAGTGAGTGCTGTGATTACACTCAGGCAGTTTTTCATGTCTTCATAAACTCGGTGGATAAAGTGCTTGCTGTGCCAGTGTGAGTGTTGGCATTCCCGTTCCCAGCACCCACTCCGGATGTCGAAATTCAGAGGTGGAAGCTAAGGAATCCAATATTCAAAGTTGTCCCCTACCCTCTCACATGTATGCACACACACACATATGCACATGATTTTAAAAATCCAACAGAAGAAATGTAGTTTTAGGGCTCCACTTTCCTCTTGGCAGAATGCAAATAAACAGCCCCTTATACTGGTGGGGTAACAGCAGAGTTGCAAACAGACAGCTCTGGCACACTGCACCCAGAAGCTCCTTGTGATCGTGGCATCTTTTCTCTGGCTTGGGTCTGGGTGGGGCTTACAACTCTCCACTGGCCTCTGCCCAAGTGTACCAAGTCTCTGCAGGTCAGTCCTCACTATACCCAAACCTGGGAGGGTCTATCCACTCAGCCAGTTTCATAGAAAAGAGAGATATGCCTTCTGCTGGAGTCCTTCCTGATGCCCTCAGATTTCAGGGCATAACTTCCATCACTTAATTTTGACCCACAAAGCACCATTTGGCAACAACGTATCAGCCCCAAATAATTTCAATCAATGCTATGTTTCAAATGCTTGTAAAGGTCATTCACTGGAGCAAAAATGGAGACAGAAATGCTAAGCACAGATTTAGTCATTTTTCCTTATAATTGCAAGTGTTGGATATTGTAAACAAGCCACTTAACTGTCCCTTTTAACAAACAATACATTAAGTGGCTGGTTTGCCAAGCTCATGAATAGGGAATGGGGACTTGGGGCTGGGAGTGTAATTTCCAGTGACAGCATCATCCGTGGATGCAAAACGTTCCTGGATCTTAAATGGCTTAGATGGAAGCCAAGATGATGGGCCCTGGAAAGTTGTGTTAGAAGTCCAGAGAAGGGGCTCTGCTGGTGTCAAAGATGTGTGTGAAGAGTGAATGCAATTGCTTCAGGAATTAAATATGAACACAGAAAAAAAAAGGAATTCTTCAAATGTACTTGACATTTTGTATAAGCCTTTAAGATTTTATATTTTCAAGTATCATATTAATTTATAACCCCTATTTTCTGTAAGAGGCTTTAAATATGTGTATAACTAAAATGTTGGGTTTTTTTTTTTGGTTGTTTTGTTTATTTGTTTTTTTGAGGTAGGGTCTTGCTATAGCCCAGGCTGACCTGGAATTCACTATGTAGTCTCAGGCTGGCCTCAAACTCTTGGGATCCTCCTGCCTCTCCCTCCCAAGTGCTGGGATTAAAAGACTGTGCCACCTTTAAAATGTTTTAATTAATTAAAGACTATGAGTAGACCTTTGATTATCTCATTGACAGTCCTACAAGTTTATACACGTGAGTTGGTAAAAGCTTTGTTTGGGGGCTAGGGAAATGGCTCAGTGAGGAAAGGCACTTACTTGCAAAGCCGGCCAGCCTAGCTTCAATTCTCCAGCACCCACATAAGTGGGGGCAAGGTGGCACATGCACCTGTCAGGGGCAGGCAGAGCCAGAGAGAGCCAGTGAGTCTGACAGTCACTCATCTGCAGTCCGGCAGTCTGCCTCAGTAGAGATGGAGCACAGGCACCTCCATATTGACAACCGATCTCCACATGCACACCATAGCATGTGCTCCACCCCTACACAAATACAGAAATGAAAATCTAACAAGGACTTTAAATTGTAAAAAAAACAACAACTTTGTTTTAGAATTTTTCATTGGGAAAAAGCAGATCTGGCTCCACATGGAAGAGCCACATGGCTAGGCTCATTTGCTGTGGACCTATTATGTGTGAGGTATGTTATCAGATGTACACTGAGGGATCCTGGGCATAGAAAAAAAAAAGAATCCCCCTGGGTCTGTGCAGGAAGAGCCTTATGGGAACTTTTCATTTGCCTGAGGGGTATGCTGGGCCCAAAGGGAGCTGACCACTTGCCCAAGGTCTCACAGAAGACTTGAATTCTTTCCCAAGGCAAGGAAGAACCACAGACAGCCAGGCCACTTTGAGCTGGTGGCAAAAGCCCGCCCTTTCCACATGGCAAATTCCTCACCCTTGAGCCTGAACTTGAGCCTGAGGAAAAGCAAAGAATGAGTGAGCACTCCCTAAAGGGGACACGCGTCCTTCTCTGAAGACCCTGGATCCACTTGCGGAGACACAATGCAGTGTGAGTGGCAACGTCTGGGGTCAGCCATGTCTGTTCAGTTCTGCCAAAAACAGTTTTGAAAATCTACGTCCTTTCTTGGAACATTTAACGTTGGCATCCAGAAGTGTTTAAACAACTTTGAATTTGTACAAAGGATGTGATGTCTGGTATGTTATGAACATAGACGAGATAAAACTTTGACAATGATGTTTTCAATGCATCCAATAAAAGACAAATATCAGAGCAATGTGATGCCAGCATCCTTTTGACAAATATACAAATGAGCTCTTATTTAACAGTAGGACATTGCATTTCCAATCTACTTCCCCCACAGAACTTTATCCCAGTGTAATATATTTTTATGCTTGAAAGTCTTTTATTGATTTTACTATCATACTTCTCTACCACAAAAAGATGTATATAAATTGGATTTTTAAATTATTTTCCCTGACCATAAACCTCTAAATATTGAAAGCAAACTCTTCTGGATTGAGTTATCATCTCAAGTGTTAGTAATACAAATCTGATGAAATAGCATGAATGTATTGCAAAGATTAATAAGTAATTGCTAAACAGTTATTAATTGTTTTGCTTTATTGTTCTTGAGACATAGTCTCAGTCTGTAACCCTACTTGGTATGAAATTATGTAGACCAGGCTGGACTTGAGGTCATGGTGACCTTCCTGCCTCTGCCTCCTGAGGGCTGAGATTATTGACATGCGCCACCACGACTGGTTTAAATAGTTAAGTTTTATCAGAAATATGTCTTCAGGTGAGATGAATGAGGGTAGAACTGCCTCACACAGCCATGAAGGGTATGGGCTAGAAAACCCCAGTAGGGCCATTTGCATTGAAGAGGACATAAATGATAACTCTATGTAGAGGATGGCCTACATAGCTGTACTGAGCCCTGGACTGCAGGTGTGGTGCTTAGAGTTTCTTGATCAAAGGTGACATTGAGAATATCATTTGCCAAATTGTCTGTTTCTCTGATCCCAGTGGTTTAAAATATTTTTATTTATTTATGAGAGAGGAGAGAAGAGAGAGAGAGAAAGAGAGAGAGAGAGAGAGAATGAATATGAGAGGACATGCCAGGGCCTCTTGCCACAGCAAACAAACTTCAGATGCACATGCTACCCTATGTATCTGGCTTTATGTGGGCACTGGGGAATAGAACCTGGGATGTAAGGCTTTGTAAGCAAGTGCATTTAACTGCTGAACCATCTCTCCAGCCCAAGAAAGCACTTTCTTTCATTTTCAAGCAGATATATATATATATATATATATATATATATATATATATATATATATATATATATATATATAGAGAGAGAGAGAGAGAGAGAGAGAGAGAGAGAGAGAGAGAACACCAGGGCCACCACCTTGTGGGTCTGGTTTATGTGGGTCCTGGGGAATTGAACCCAGGGCCTTAGGCACTGGAGGCAAGTGCCTTAACCGCTGAGCCATCTCTCCAGCCCTCTTTTTTGCAAGTAAATAAATTCATTTATTTATAAACTTTCTCTAAATCAGTAGTTCTCAAATTTGAGAATTATTCCAAATACATGTAATAGGATTAATATAGCTTAAACCCGAATTTCTGGGCACAACTTAAATCTGGATTTCCTGATGTCATGGATCTCAAGATGAGACTGAGAATTTGGATATCTCCCAAATGCTCTGGTAATTCTGATATGCCTAGGTCCAGTACAATACTTTGAAATTCACTGCCTTAATTCTCTCTTGAGGATAATATGTTTTATACTAGCTGTTTCTAACTTTCTGAGTCAGTATCTTTCTTTTGGTGAAAGATTATAAAGTTTATTAGTCATTCAGAATTAATATAACATATTATTCATTCAGCTCTGGTCAGCAGCTATTTGTTTTTGTTTTAAACTTTCCAATGTCTTTTGAAAAGCATATATTAATTGCAGCTGCTTCAATTCCACTTTAATCTATTTCTTCAAACCTTTTGGTTCCCGAATATTAGTATTAATCTTTTTCTTAAAAAATCTTATTTATTGCTAATACTTAGATACAGTGTATGAGCAAGTCATGTGATGATACCTCCATTTCCCTCTACCCTGTCCCCAACCTGATGGGGGCCCTCCTCAGTGGGATTGCTGGACCAGACCATGGGGTAGGGGGTTATGAATTGTACAAGAAGTAGCCAGGTTTTTTTGTGTGTTATTGAGAGGGGCAATGTCTCTGGATATTCTTCCCCACTATGGCTCTTACAATCTTTCTGCCCCCTCTTCCACAGAGTTCCCTGATTCGTGGTGGGTGAGTTTTAAGTCTGCTTTACTGTTGAGGTCTTAAGAGTCAGTTCAGCTTGACATGGAAGTCTGAACCTTTTTCTATCCAACAGGTCTTTTAAAACTATGAATGGAGGTTGGAACACTTGTATTTATGGGCCTACTGTGAGCTAGGTACCTTTCACATTATCAATTTAAATCTGACTATAATCCTTCAAAGTCAATGTGATTATCTTGTATGCATGAAGAAAAGGAAGTCCAAAGAAGTAAGCCATAAGGTGGAGTTTGTCCCCTGTCTATCCATCACCAAAGAAAAGCCTCTTCTCCTGCCCTTGACGTCCTTGCAGCCGGGGCCAAGGCCATGACTGAACAGAGCCCAAGGCTTTACACTATGAGTCTCTTGATGTAAACCACACTGAATCTCCTTAGGACGAATAAGGGCTTTTAAAACAATTAAACTGCTGTAGGAAAATTTGGCCTCTGCATTCATTTGGCCCAGCCCACCCTTTCCATAATAATAATAATAATATATTATTATATATTATATATTACATATGTTTATATATCAATAATAATAATTATTATTATTATTGTTTTTCAAGCCAGGGTTTCGCTCTAGCCCAGGCTGACCTGGAATTCACTCTGTAGTCTCAGGCTGGCCTTGAACTCACAGTGATCCTCCCACCTCTGCCTCCCCAGTGCTGGGATTAAAGGCGTGCTCCACCATGCTCAGTTTAACATAATTATTTAATTCCAAAAATACTTCTTGTCCATGGCCATGTGCCAGTTACCCAGACAGGAACTGCTAAAGGCAGCGGTCCTGACCTCAGTTGCTCCTCTAAACAGGCAGCCCTACCTTAAACCCAAGAAAATGATGGTCAGCATGGAGCCAAGGGAGATGGAGGAGGGGAGGTCTGAGGGACAACTGGAAAGGAGGCAGAATGTGAACTGAGGTGTCATTGCTGCTTAGCTATTTTAGACCAAACAGGCCTCCGTTGTGCCAAACATTTCCTGGGATGACATGTACAAACATCTACTCAACTCAGATGGGGCATCGAAAACAGACCAAAGAAATGACTCGGCCTGCATCTAGCTCAGCGAGCCAGTGGGTGTTGGGTTACTTACAGGAGTGTGGGTGAGGGTTACTTACAGGAGTGTGGGTGAGGGTTACTTACAGGAGTGAGGGTGAGGGTTACTTACAGGAGTGTGGGTGAGGGTTACTTACAGGAGTGAGGGTGAGGGTTACTTACAGGAGTGTGGGTGAGGGTTACTTACAGGAGTGAGGGTGAGGGTTACTTACAGGAG
>PVHP010022909.1:0-27809 GCA_004024765.1 Zapus hudsonius
CTTGAAGACATTTACCCACTGAGAGCTTGCAAACAGCCAGAACACTCACCCTGTTTGAATATCCCCTCAGACAATGAAACCCACAAGGCAGGAAACTGCCAAACAAGTACACATTGAGTCTCCCTTACCTGAAATGCTTGGGAGCTTCAGAGGTATTTCAGAATGAAGTTTTATTTAATTTTGTAAAATTTGCATATATATATATATATATATATATATATATATATATATATATATATATATAAACAAAGTCTCTTGGAGGTGGAACCTAGGCCATTCCATATGCTAGGTAAGTGCTCTATCATTGAACTATATCCCTACCTTTTTTATCTTTCATTTTTGAAACAGGGTCTTACTACGTTACGGCTGGGCTTGAATTCATTCTGTAGTTCAGGCTGGCCATGAACTTGTGGTCCTCCTGCCTTAGCCTCCTGAGTAGATGAATTTACAACAGGCCTATATCGTAAGGCCCAAGTTGTGTTTCAGATACACTCTACACACATAGTCTGAAGGTGATTTTGTGTAATATAAAAATATCCAAACCTTCACTTTGACTGTGACCTAAATCACATGAGGTCAGCTACGGAAATTTCCAGTATAACATCATGTTGGTGCCTGATCTTCAGATTACCAATCATTCCAGATTCTCAGATTAGGGATGTCCAGCCTGTCTTTGACCTCCAGAGATGGATTTGTGGTACAGTCCTGGGAGGTGCTTACCACATTGCTCATCCGTCCCATCCGGGCACTCTGGCTCTCCGTTGCAAAGCCAGGTCACAGGAATGCATTTTTCACCACATGTAACCTGTCTCGTCATGTTACATTCTATTTCACCTGCAATGGGTGAACAAGAAGCAAAACCATGAGAATGTATGGCTTCCAGGGGTACAAAATGGCACTTTTTCATGAAAAGAAGCCCCCAAGAGTCACATGGGAAGACTGTCGGTGTCCCCCCCAAAACCAGTGATATTCCTTGGAAACCAGTTCTTTCCAGTATCATGCAGTTTCTGCTGAGCCATGCTGTGTGCTGTTTTCAGCTTGAAATGAGGGAGACCAAGAGAAATGTATTTCTTCCAGCTCTAGTTTGATCTCAAAGCCATGAAGTAGAAACATCCAAGTTTGTTGACTTACATTTACTCTTAGACATACACACACACATGTTCAAGTAAGATTCCAGTTCAGGGGTCTACACTTAACATCTTTTAAACAAATGCCTGTAAGTAATGTCGTTTTATTCAAGTCATTAGCTTGTGTTTATTAACCTCAAATGTTTAATGGTTAACAACCACCCTGACGTAGAAGTAACAAGAAGACCCTGACGGTCCCTAATTTACCATATTGACCCTAACTTTTAGAGAGGAAAAGCCACTTATTGATTTTTAGGAAATGTAGGCTAAGTGGTCTGTACTAATAGATGTCTCTGCACAAGGGGAGGAACTCAGCATGTTCCCATGAGCAGCTATACTGTGCAAGTGGAATACGAAGTCTACTGTGCAAAACCCAGCTCTTGATAAGGGACTATATCCTACCCTTCCATTCATGCTGCTGAGACGTTACCAGTACAGTTAGTACATGTTGGGCTTCGAAACAAACCCAGCTTATAAAAAGCCCTCAAAATAGAACAGGACATATCGCTTAGTATTTGAGTAGCTAACCGTTTTGTATCTTCTCACATCCCATCAAGGCTCTTATGTAACTTGAATAAGATGGTTGAAATAATGTCAGTAATTGCTACCATGGGAACAGGGTTGACCTGTCTGTCTGGGTTGGACCGTTCACTGCCAGTGTGACCTCAGTTTTCTTATCTATAAAAGGCAGAGGCTCAATAAGTGATCCTAAGAGGGAGAGTCAAGGATTAAATGAACGCAAACCCCACGACACAGTATTGCTAATCAGATTCTCATAAAGCAGTCATTCTTTTGCGACCTCTTCCACCAGATCCTTCCTGAAAGCTGTTAGTGCAGTAGTCAACCTTTAAACATTCACACTTTTATGTGAGTTACAACTGAGTAATATGTTACCCTGGTCATTCTTAGTGGAGACAAAAACACATATGGATTCTATACATCATCTATATACTGGTCTCAAACACTACTTTGCAAATATAAGTAGATGCTTGCTGTGGCTATACGTGATGTTTACTTATTAAAGTCTTGATTTACATAATAAATTCACAGCAGTTTTCTCATGAGCTGTGTTTTGCAGTCAGCTGTTGTGTTGCTGGTAGGAAGAATCCAACCAAAAGCAACTTGTGGAGGCATGGGTTTATTTTGGCTTACTTGAAGGGAAGCTCCATGATGGCTGGGAAAACTGAAGGCATGAACAGACAGTGGACATCACCTCCTGGCCAACATCAGGTGGACAACAGCAACAGGAGAGTGTGCCAAACACTGGCAAGGAGAAGATCCTATAACACCCTTAAGCCCTCGCCCAACAACAGGGTTCTAATTCCCAGATTGTCATTAGGTGGGGACCAAACCTCATAAGTTTATGGGGGACACCTGGATCAAACCACCACAGTCTGCGAGGACATCAGACACACTGAGTGCTGTTCTAAAACCACAGAAAGATATCTTCAGGTGTGGGAAATCACTGCTTAGTTTAAAGAAAATAAAAGACCAGTAACTTGAAATCCTGTTTCTGAAGCAATGTAGGTGACACACAAGTCCCCATGATGAGAATCCCTCCTGAGAGAAAAACAACTCCTCCAAAGTGCACAAAGGTAGCCTGATCAGAATAGTTTGCAAAGTTAAAATGACTTCATACCTGCCTTTCCTTCATCTGTACCCTGGGATTGCCAAACCCCAGGTTTCTCAAACACTGGGCACCTCCAGCATCCGAAGCCATCAGCTGCACCTTTAGAGACCTGTGCTGGTCTCAGCCACCTGGGGATCCTTGCCCCCCACCACCTCACTCAGCTTTGAGATCTGCCCATGAGTGAGTGACAACAGGTGCAGGTCTGCCCATCCAACATTCTCTCTGGGCAGCTAGAAAGCCAATCCCACCGGACCTGGACTTTGAGTGAGGAAAGACCTGAGTCTCTCCTGGAGGCCATGCCCTTCCCACCCATGGCAGGTTTATTAAGGGCCTTACTTCCCGAGCAGGAGAGTCAGCCGGGTCCTCCTCCATTCACCCCCCCCCCATATCTTCTGCTGCGTATCTGGGGACCCAAGTTCTCCTTTTGCCCTAGCAGCGGCCCCTGCACCCTGCACCCAGCACCCTGCAATCCTCGAGTACCGTCCCACCGGAGAGTGCCCTGTCCCGTGAGTCCCACTCACCTGCCCCTGGGCGCACGATGCTGCCCAGAGCGCAGAGCACCAGCGCAAAGAGGAGCCTCTGCTGAGCCATGGCTGGGAGGACCAGGCACCCAGCCGCGCTCCCTCGCTCGCGATCTGGGTGCAAACCCGAGCACCGCGCTGGAGGAGGAGCGATGGGCGCCCGAGCGCCCGGGGCGGGCTCTGCTGCCCACGCCGCGCTCCCTGGAGTCGGGGCGCTGGGGGTGCCAGCCGGCTCCCCGGGGAGACCGGCCCTTGTCAGGGAAGGATTTGGGTAGCCCTGGGAGAATCTCAGCGTGAAGAGGGCTTGGACTCTGTGCCACCTGCTCTCATTGGGCACCAAGCGCTCTGGGCACTGGGGACTGGGACTGGCCAGAGTTAGGGACAGGGAAGAGGTGGCCACCAACACTTACCTGCACGGGAATCGCTCAGAATGCACACGGCCACTGACCTCGCTGGTCCTAGCGTGCATGCAAGCGTGCGTGCGCTAAACTCACTTTGCAAAGCAAGGGGGTTAGAAACTGAAATAATAATAATAATAATAATAATAATAATAATAATAATAATAATAAACAACTTAGGTCATTAATACTATGCAAAAATAAAACTGATTAAACACTTGTAAAGAACAGTAAAAAACTGTAAACCTGTGCCCCCTCTCTCTCCTTTCCTCCCTCCCTCCTTTTCTCTCTCTTCCCACCTCCCCCTCCCTTTTCTTCTCTTTCTCCCCACCCCCAGGCGCCTAAATGGAACCAGTTCTTTCTTATGCCCCAGGATCTGTAGCATAGCTCACCATCTTTCACCAGAAGAGAACTAAGAAAGCTGCTCCCTCCACTCCGTGTGTTAGTGAAAGAAAGCTTTGAATACCTGTACGTAACAACATGGACTTTAGGGATGGACTTAGACCCTTTTCAAGGACAGTCAAGCCTCCTCCCCTCAGGGCTGGAAGAACTTGGAGGGATGAGACTGTGGGTAAAGAGTGTATCATAGATGCTCATGGACACTGCCCACCTTGTCCTTCTAGCCTAGTGAAGCGATGGCATTCCTTCTTTCCAGCATAGCAGGAGAGGTGAGTGTCAGTTTCTTGGAAAGAACATGATGGCATTAGAATTTATTATGCTAAACTGGCAAGGAACATTTAAAGTCTTTTGGAATAAGAGACAGCAGTAACACGCTAGAAAAAATAGAACAAAAATGATATGCAAAATGCCTCCTTAGGTCTTATTTTTGGCACTAATCCAACAGCTTTCTTTGAAGTCCTACCTCCTCTTCCTGCTCACTGTGGATCCATCAAACCTCACTTGAAGACATCGGGAAACCATCTGCTCTGAGGGTCCCTGTAAAGTCCTGGCATGCTCCGATTGCAACAACGAATTTTAAAACCTGCCTGTTTTTAACAAAAATCTCCCAAGGTATTGTATCAATTTCTGCTGAAATGTTGATACTTTAGAACTATAGATTGTTTTAGCTACTTGATAGTGTTTAATGACACAAAAGATATGTTCACACTCATGAGAACACAGATTAGCTCTAGGAAGGCATTAGAACACCTAAGTGTCCAGGACCAGAATCCCATCCCCCTCAGGCCATTTCTCAACTAAATGGGATTATATCTTGTCTCAGTCAGTTTTGCCTGCCATGACAATGTATTTTAGGCTTAAACAACTGCTATTTATTTTCTTATGGTTCTTAGATTATCCATGATCAAGTTGCTGACAAATTCAAGGTTTTGTGAGGATCCATTTCCTAGTTTACAGATGGTTTCCTCTCCCTGTCACTTCACATGGCTGACAGCTGCTGACAGAAAGAAAGCTCATTCCCTTTTATGCTTGCTATCAGGAGACTCGTCTTAGAATGAGGGCTCTACCTTCCAGACCTAATAACCTCACAAAGTCCCCCTGCTCCTAACACTATACCATCAGGACTTGTGATTTCAACATATGAATTATGAGTGACACAAACATGCAATCTAATAAATAAATATATATATACATATATATATGAACGGCAGCTTTATTACTTTTATTATAAATAGCATGTGCTCTTAGTAGCATACATCAGCTGAGATATGGGTGATATAAATAAGTCACCTAAATAACATATTTGTCCTTGAATTATTTTATTCTTGGACTTCCTTCTTAATTTTCTTCATGCCTTGTCTCCTTCTCTTCTGATCCCCCTCCCCATTTGACATTTCATCTCTTAAATCTATGTTGTCAGCATGTGGCAGTTAGAGTATTTCCCTACCCAATAAAAACCAAAATCTTTAAAAAAAATACTATTGATAACCTCCATACATATCCACAATGTATCCTGACCATAAGCCCCTCCCAGGAGCCTTCTTTATCCTTCCCCTCACCTGAAGCTTTTCTTCTTTCCAACGACCCTCTCTCCTATTTGGATGTTCTGTCTCTGCCCTTATGTTGTACAGGTACTGTGCAAACAGCGACGGCCACGGTGAGGTCATGAATGCAATGGTCACTTTGTGTCTGGAAGACAGTATTCCAAAGTGTTATTCTTTGGCTCTTACATTCTTTCCACCTCTTCCTCTGTGGTCCCTGAGCCTTGGAAGGTATGACAGAGACATGTCATTTAGTACTGAACACTCAACTGTTACTTCTTCTCAGTGCTTTAATGAGTTTTGTGTCTCCCCATGGCTACCACCATCTGAAAAGAGAAGCTTCTCTAACCAAAAGTGAGAGCCCCCAAATATGGACAATCAGGTGGGCATAATGTGTCTGTGATGCCAAACAACAGTAGTAGCTACCCCCCCCTCAAGTTTATGATTCTCCTAGCCATTGGCTTTTCATTAGGTTTTCAGTATCAGACATGAATATGTCCTATGGAGAAGGGCTCAAGTCCAATCAGAGAGCAGTTGATTATCCCCATAACAGACATGCCACTATTGCACTAGGGGGTACATCTTGCCTGGCTGACCGCTTGCTTGTGCAGCTTGCTGGTGATGACTTTTCTTCCCAAGCATAGCTCTTCCTAGCACTATAAAAGCTACTCAGCAGGGAAGAGACTTCCAACTCAGCTTCAATTTGATAGCACAGTGTTCTTCAACCAAAACATGTAATATCATCCTTGATAGATTACCATCTAGTTGTTATGGGCAACCAAGAACCTTGGAAATTGCTTTGTTTCGGGGGAGGGGGGCAAATGGACCTCCTTAACTAACATCTCACTGAGAGGTGTCCCACCACTGGCATTGGGATTTTTCTGTGACAAGCGATGGCTTCTGAGCAAAGTATTATCTGCTTCCAAAGGGTATTTCTGCCCAAACTCTTTCTTTTTTAAAATTATATGATTTAATTAGCTGACAAAAAGTAGGTTTCTATGTGGCTTGTTCATAACAGCTTTAGTTTTAATTAACCCTCCTCCCACCTTCTCCTCTCTTCCTTCCCCTTCCCTTAGACCTTTCCACTGCTAGCCATCTCTGCCTCCCTACCTTTCATCTCCTCCCCTGTAGCCCTCCCCTCTCCTCCCTCCCTCATGGCCCCTGTCTAGCTTCCTGGCTAGACCACCGACTACAGACCCTTACTCCAACTTACATACAAATCTAAAACTTTGAAGCTAGATAATCCACATCTTAATACCCAGAGCACATAAATGTTACTTTATATGGTAAAGGCACTCTTTAGATATGTTTAAATTAAGGATTCTAAAATGGGGAGATTCTCCTGGGTTAGTTCAATATAAACATGAGAATCCTTGCCAGGCATGGTGGGGCTCATCTTTAGTCCCAATACTCAGGAGACTAAGGTAGGAAGATCATTGTGAATTCCAGGTCAGCCTGGGCTAGAGTGAGACCCTACCTCTAAAAAAAGAAAAAAAAAAAGAAAAAGTAAAAACATAAATGAATCCTTATAGGAATGGGAGAGAGAGGAGGGCCACAGAAGGGACTATCATTAGGGAAACAGAGGTTCAAATGATGTGCTGGCTGGCTTGATGGAATGGGGCAAAGAATAGAAGCTTCTCGGAGCTCATTAATACAAATAACTAGATTCATCCTGTTACCTCCAGAAGGAAAACAGTCCTACCAACATCCTTCTGACCAAACTACCCACTTCAGACTTCTGATCTCCATTATTAGATGATAATGAATTTTTTGTTGCTCTACACGACTAAGTTTATAGAAATGTGTTACAGCAGCAGCAAACTAATACATGGGTATTGGGGGAGGGGGATCAAACCTGGGCCAGCAGGATTTGCAAGAAAGCGCATTTATTGGCTCTTGAGGGACTTTCCCCAGCACGTGCTGTGGTATTGGAATGTTTCTTCACTGTCTCAGTGGTTTAGGTGCCTCCATGTGCAATAGAACAAATATAAGAACAACAACAGAGTTCTCCTGAGGAACTATGAAAGTCAGAAGACTATGAAATCACACCTTTAAAGTGTTGGAAGAAAAACAAGAGGATGAACAAATGTCAGTCTAGACATCTGTATTCAGAAAACGTGAACAGGCAAGACAATAAGAAAACACATGAAGAATAGCAGATGAGCTGATCCCAAACTATAGTGGAAGAAAAATGATACCAGATGAACACCTGCATCTCTATAAAGAACAAGGGACAACAGAAATAATAGACAGGTCATGTCTCATTTTTACTTTCCTTTTAAAAATGGCTGTTTAAAGCAAAATAATCATGGTAAAGCTTAGCGTGCATGGTCTATACAAAAGTAAAATATATGACAACATAACTCAGAGAACAGGAAGAGGGAGGAATGTGCTGTTGTAATGTACAAAATGATTGTGTGTATAGTACGTGAAATTTTACATATCATACATGAAATTTTTGGAATATTATTTGAAGCTAGATTATGGTCAATTTAAAGTCATTTATGGCCAGCTTAATATTATAAACCTTAAACTGCAATCACTGCAAATACAACATAAAGAGATTAATGAGCCAGCAGAGCTGATAAGCCAGCAGTGGAGATAAAGTGTTCTAGATTGTAAAATAAAAAGCTTAGTAAACTCAGAAAAAGGAGAAAGTGAAGAAAGAAGCCGAGAACAGATGGGGCACATGGAAAACAAACAGTAAGATGATAGTCTTGGATGCATAGATTTAAATCAATATGCACACAAAATATAAATGTTCTAAACACTGCAATTACAGCAAGTCAGGGAGTGATCCGAGGGGATATTTAAGGAAAGTACATTTGCGACAGGAAACAAGGAATAAGTGGATGTGTGCTCATGTTCATGGAGCAGTGAATGCAGAGGAAACAAAACCAGAGACATGGAAGGGGTCGTAGCACACATTACAAAGATCTTTGCTTTCACCCAATGCTCAGGGAAGCCACTGGAACTGTGCCATCCAATATGTTAGCCTTCACCACATATGTTCATTACAACACTGCTCAATGGCTACTGTGTGGTTAGTGGCTGCTGATTGGACAGAGCAGACAAAATATTAACAGCATTGCAGAAAGTTCTATTGGACTTGTGTGGTAGTTTGAATGTATGTCCGGGTGTTTTATTAAAGCTTCTAACTTGGATTTCTAGCTGTCTGGTTGGAAGAGATATCACTGGGAGCAGATCCTAGAGTCCAGCCCTAAGGTGTCACTGGGAGGGGATCTGATTTCCAGTCCAAAGGTATGCAGAACAGTCTGAGTTCTGTTTGGGTCCTAGCTGCTTGCTAGGGGTGCCTGCTGTTTGCAATGCTGGTTTTATGCTTGCTTGTGCTGCTGGCTATCTGCTGGTGTCTCTCTCTGCGTAGATTATGAATGGGAGCCAGCTTCTTGCACCATTGATGGAACTTGGCTTTGGATCTGTAAGCCTGAAACAAGTCTTCTTCCTCCCATAAACTGTGTCTGTTTGGAGGTTCATCCCAGCAACATGAAGCTGACTATAACAACTTCATTGGAAGGTTTCTGAGATGATTGAAGTATTATACTTAGCTGATTCCTTTTGCTACAGTGTCGAAGACAGATTTCATGGGGCAAGGGTGAAAGGACTAATGGAATGTTTCCATAGCTAATCTGAAAATTTTAAATTCAAACTTTGGTGAAGCTCCAAAAGAAATGAAGAGTTAGAGGAAAGGAACATTTTGATATTGAAATATAGATAGTCCTTTAAACTTCAAAACATATGTGCCATCAAAGTGATTGACAGAGGATTTCTAAACTTAGAAATATAGATGACGGAGAGCAACACGGATGGCTTTCTTCTGTGGGCCCAGGGTTGATCTGCTTTCGATGAAAACAGCACATACCCTTCTCCACCTGAGTCACTATCTGTAGGAGAAGCTATGGATGCCCTACGTATATCTCCTTCTGCTCCCACCAGCCAGCCAAAACTTGGGTTCCATGACTCCCCTCTCCTGAGTGTGCTTTCGAACCTCTGTATCGCCCCGTGCTTGCTTCAGTGAAGAATTGGCAGCCTCCAGAATGAACACTTTTCCAAAGCAGCCATCTACCAGAAACTGGTAGCCAAGTAGCCCTGATTCCTAAACCCCTGTATTGGAACAGTAGACAGGCTGGTTCTCAGTTTTATTGTTGATCTCCAGCTGACCACGGTAGTGAGGAAACTACATCTGGGCTCTCTTGGCTTCTTTGAACAATATCCTCACTTTTCAAAGAATTTACTTTCACAAAAATCTTCCCCCCCAGAGTCTGCTTCTGGGAACTTGAGAACAAGAAACTGACCTTGATCTCTTACATTTGTATTACATGACGAGATGCACTATGCTGTGAGCCTTATTCACAGCATAGAGGTAGTTAAGTGCTTTGGTTTTGAATTTTTTTCTGATGCAAATTGAACTAATATTTTAAAAATACCACAGAAAGCATGCAAGATTTGATATGATGCTGTTAAGGGTAATTGTTTTTCACTGGAAGAATAATCTGAGTAAGATTAAATAAAATTTCAAAGGCTAGGAAGATTAATTAAAGTTTCTTCATAAAAGATCACGGGCATGACAGAGTGACCCATAGGAAATGGACTATCCACCTGTATATAGCTATACAACGGATGAAATTGTATGAAACCGTTATCTTCGGAAATCTTCCCAAGACAGTGCCAGAGAGGAATCCCTCATCCAGGAAACAAGAGGAGCCCCTTAATCTCTAGACCTTCTCCTCAGAGGCATTTACCCAAACTGGAAGATGACGGGGACCCACTGGCCTCAGAGAACTAAAGGGATAGCCTGAGACGGCTAAGAATTCGGAAAGCTGAGAGCTGGTGAGCAGGAAGCTACACACAGACATGTTTCCAAACTCTCTAGGAGTTCATCTGAATCCTTCCTTCCCTAAATTGCCTTTTCTGTTTTTCCATCCTTCCTTCCTTCCTTTTCCTCCTGTCTCCCTCCCTTCTTCCCCCTCTCTTTCCTTTTTTCTCTTTCTTTCTGTTCTTTTCTCCTTCCTTCTCTTTTCTCCTTCCTGTCTTTCCTTCTCTTTCTTTCTTCTTTCTTTCTTTCTTTCTTTCTTTCTTTCTTTCTTTCTTTCTTTCTTTCTTTCTTTCTTTCTTTCTTTCTTTCTTTCTTTCTTTCTTTCTTTCTTTCTTTCTTTCCTTTCATGATGGCCTCAAACTCCCTAGAGACCTGAGAATAACCTTGAATTTTTGATCCTCTTGCCTCTACTTTCCAAGTACTGGGCGATGCCAAGTACTGGGAACTGAACCAAGGACTTCATGAATCTGCGTCCCCAGTCTCTCTACATTCCAAGCTGTATATAGGTGGCTCTTCATGGAGCTGGATGAAGAATTCCTACTATAAAATGATGGGCTGGGCAACTTCTGGAGTTTGGCATATCATAATTAGTCCTCACTGTCAACCCGACTAGATTTGGAATCACCTGAAGCTTGAGGCTTAGCTCTGGGTATGACTATAGGACATTTCCAGGAAGAATGGAGAAGGAGGGAAGAATGTGGTTGGTACCATGCCATGAGACGGCAATTGGACAGAATGAAGGTGGGGGCGTGGGGGGAGCTTTCTCTGCTTCCTGGCCTGCCCCAGCTCTAATTGCTCAGCCCCCCTACCCCCACACCTGAAGCCAGGAGCCAGAACAAAACTTTTCCTCCCTTAAGTGGTTTCTGACAGGTGTTTAATCACAGCAACAAGTAACTAATACACCAAGATTCAGAGACATTTGAGTTCTGGGCAGTTCCTAAACACCCAGGTTAGTAATTTGGGTTTTGAAGTAGAAACTTAAAAATTATCAAAGACCCTGCCACCCAAAGAGCTGACAGAAATATTTACCTATATTGATCAATATTTGCTGTGTTCTAAATTAAAACAAAGAATTTAAATTTTTAGTTGATTAAAATGGTAATCCTAATACATATGAATGCCAGTAGCATATTTTATGAAAAATTATCATATTTTCCAAAATAAAAAAATAATAATGTGGGCTGGAGAGATGGCTCAGCGGTTAAGGCACTTGCTTCCAGTGCCTAAGGCCCTGGGTTCAATTCCCCAGGACCCACATAAGCCAGACCCACAAGGTGGTGGCCCTAGTGCACTCTCTCTCTCTCTCTCTCTCTCTCCTTGAAAATGAATAAATAAAATTTAAAAAATAATAATGAGAACAGCAACATCCTTTTACGTTTATCAAAAGTCTCTTTATTGACCTTAATAGAAGGCAGTTGTATTTTCATATGGGATTTTTCGCTCCACCTATTTTGAAATATTGTTTTGATTTCAGTATATGAAGAAAATCTGGTGATGAAGCACAGAAAACACAGCACTTTCAGATAATTGCAGAATCCCTCTTTCTAATCATAGTTATTAATTAATGTCCACAGAAATAAATGTTGAAATCCTAACTCCTGATATTCCAGAATATAACCTTATTTAATAATAAGGTCTTCAGAAATTAAGCCAAAATAGATGAGGTCCCTGAAGTGGACCTAAATCCAATAGGATTAGTATTATGGACAGGGGAAATCCCGTGTATTTCTGGGGAATCATGAGAAAGGACATAGGCACAATGTTCTAAGAAGCAGAGATAAGAATTATGTTGCCTCTAACCAAGAGCCATCTGGGGCTATGGGGAGCTGTTGTTTGGTATTTTATTGTTTTGTTTTATCTGGGTTCTCTGTATACAGGTATTAATACTCTTCCATTCTGTAGGTCAGCTCTTGGCTTGGTTATTATTTTCCTTTGTGTCTCAATGCTACTTTTTGGGATTTTCGTTGCTGTAATTATTTCACCTTGACCACTGGCAACTCTTTCATTTGGCTTCTGTGTCCTGTGTGTGTATACATATGTGTGTGGGTGTCTGCTTGCATGTCACAGCATACCTGTGGAGGTCAAAGAACAACCTTTGAGTTCATCTCATTCTGAGGCAGGGTCTTTATCTGTTTATGGTTCTGCTCCATTTGCGAGCTTCCAGGAAATTCTCCCATCTCTGCTTTCCTTTTTCTTGAGATTACAGGAGCCTACTGAAGCTTCTGGCTTTTATGTGGGATCTCTGGACCCGAACTCAGGTACTCAGAGTTGTGCAGCAACTACTTTATCCACTGAGCCATCTCCCCAGCATGTGTTGTGGAGACCTGGAATGCTTCCTCACTGGCGAGCACCAATGGCAAGGCTCTCCAGCCTCGTCTTGCCTAGATGTCTAGCTCCAGCTCCAGGCTGGGAACAGCCTGTCTCAAGGAGCCCCAGGTCCTTGTGCTGGACAATGGTATTCAAAAATCAAGATCTGGATGCTACAGGGAAGTTACTGGACCTCACCAAAGAAACAAGAAAATATATGTGTATGCTCACCCCTCAGTATGCACATATCTATAAATATTTCCACCTATATCCAACTTAGCTACATGAAACTCAAATTAATTCCAACTGATGTCACGTCTCCAACTGTAATCCATTGCCATATGGATCATTCTAGCATCTTCTCTCCTTGCTTATCTGTAACCTCCCACTCCAGCAAGGAGAAACCTGGCTCCCACCATCTGCCTTGTACTTACATAATTGTTCATACATAGCCATTTCAGAGTTATTAACCTGTTCCTCTCCCATGGGATCCCTCATTTGGTGCTCATGGAAAGTTTAGATCCAAAGTCCAGTCCCTAATCACTCTATACTATCTACTTGCAAAATGCCCACAGAGTTGCGTTATGTGTTATGTCCAGGAAATGTACACTTAGAGAAGTGTACATTCTCTCTCCCCCATATCTCTCCTCACAGTTTCTCACTTCTTCTACCCTTATGGATAACCTTGGGTTTTAGAAGACACAAACAGAAAGCAAATGATAAAAGTGACAGCCCTACATTTAATCACGTTCATGCGCCAAATTTCAATGGTTCACTATTGTCTGAAGGCTTGCATCTCTACATTCAGTGATGTAAATAGCAGTGCCCCATAAACAGGATTATCGCTCTGATCAAAGAGGCTCATGGGAGCTGCCTCATTCCTTCCATAGGCGCCATGGAGTGAGCCTTTACCAGACACTGAATCAGATGATCTTGGACTTCAACCCCTCTGCAACTGGGAAGAATAAGTTTATGTTATTTACAAGTCACCCAGTTAATGATATTTGTTATAGAAGCCCAAACAGACCAAGATATGATCTCAACATAATAAGAAGACAAGATACATGAAATTGGATTGTTCAAAGACCCCATCATATGCTGTTTGGAATTGATTCACTTGAAGTAGAATATTGATGTTAGCATTTTTCTTCATCCCCGAATTGTCCTGACATCTGCCTTATCTGATTATATAAAGCCATTCCAGCTTTAATTTAATGAATTAGCGTATACAGAGTCTATTTCTATCCTTGTATCAGGCGCATGCACCTGACACCAAAGTTTCTAAATAGACAAAGCAAGAACCAAATTGAATTGCAAAGAGAAATTGAAAATTTCACAACTACTTGGAGACCTCAATTCCCCTCTCTCAATAACTGATAAAATAGGTAGATCGATGATCAGCAAACAGATGGAAAACCAGCTAATAAATGGAAAATGAGCAACCCTCATACCTTATTAGCACATTGCACCCAACAACAGCAGGACAGGAGTTCAATCAGGTATTCATGGAACATTTGTAAAGATGAACTCTAAAAGCTGTGAAAAAAGAACACATTCAAAAGCATTCAAGTCGCACAAACTTGTTCTTTTATGGCACTGCAGTAAATTACAAATCTTGTAGCGGAGACATATCTGGAAAACTTCCATTCATTCATGGACACTGCACAGGACACGGGACAGCAGCTTGAGATAAAGTAAGTCAGTACAAGCTGCTTGTTTCATTGCAGAGACAAAAGAAAACTCAGGTAGGTGATCAAAGATCACATCACCAATGAGGGCAGAAACCACGTGACTCCACACCCCTTCATCACAGTGAGGCAAGAAAGTAAGACTGGAATCTAATCACAATGGCATCACCAAAAGAAACCACAAAACTAGAACGAACATTCTAGTTTTTAAATGTGTGAGATGCCTAACTCTACACTGGAGAGAGGCAGCCAGTGCTGTCGAGAATATTGTTAGACCAGCTTCCAGGAAGTGATATTAAATATTACATCAACATGGATTGATGTAATCAATTACTGTATTATGGATATGTAAGAGAACATCACTTTTCTTAGGAAAGTACACAGCCAAGTGTTTAGGATTAAGGTCATGATATATGTAGTTTATCCCCAAATGGTTCAGGCAGTCATTGTGTGAGCATGTGTGTGTGTGGGGGGGAGGGGAGGGATGGGGAGAGGAAATAAATGATCAGAGCAAATAGGGTAACCAGTAATTAGCCAGGTATGGTGGCCCTACCTGCAACCCCAGCTCTTGGGAGGCTGAGGCAGGAAAATTGTGAGTCCAAGGCCAGCCTGAGGTACATGGGAAGACCTTGTCCCAACACAATATTGATGATAAGTAGGAGTGAAGGATAGTATTAGATTTCATGATAGTTTCATTTTCCTAAGGATAAAATTATTTTCAGAAATGTTATAAAAACTGTCCATCATGATGATTTACTAACTTTATGAATAGAATATAGATGTTAGAAATGGGAGAGAGAGTAGCAAAGCAAGAATATTCCAAACATCTCCACTGGCAGGTGGTAATAGGGGTGACATTAAGTCCTCAAGGACCAGACTTCAAACTTTCAGGCATGAGTTAAAATGTAGGGTGTACGTCACAAAGTTTGTATCACTTGAGAGGAAGGATGGCAGGTAGAAGAATTTTTAAAATGAACATCCTGTTTAAGCAGGAAGACATTTGAAAAGGAGATATGCATGGTCAATGACAGATATGATAAATTGTAAAATATAATATAAGGAGGAAGGTGTAAAATTCAATCTGAAATGCAAGTGTCTGTTGGTTAAATTCCAGTATCAGATGATAAAAGCTCCAGGTTGAATTAATAAAATATTAAACTCTATGAAACCCTATGATACTTACAGGAGACACACTTAAACATCTTCATAGGAAACTTAAATATTACCTATAGGTAAAGACAAATCAAGAACATACAGGCCACACAATATTAAATAGAATGAAATTAAAAAGAAACAACTTTGATATCATCTATAGGTGGTTGTGGTGAGTTTATTAGTGGTGAGAAATCATGTAACCCCATCTTCCTTCTACCCCTAAAAATGTAGGTACTATTTACTTACCAACCCAGTCAAAGGACAAAATTTGGAGGTAAGAGGATCGCTGTGAGTTCAAGACCAGCCCATAACTACAGAATGAGGTCAGCCTGGGCTAGAGTGAGAACCTACCTCGAAAAACAAACAGACAAAAAAGACATAATTTGTCCCAGAGTAACTAACATTAATGGTGGTTGCCACAGGCTATCAACCTGCAAGTTATCTTTCATTATCAGCATAGCTTAACAATGCCAATTAATGATGCTTCAATTTTCTTACCAATAGAAGCATGAATATATAACATTTTAAAATTAATACTAATTGATCTTAGATACCTTCAATCAACTTGAAAAATAGGATGATGTTAAACAGTCTAGGGTGAATCTAATAAGGCTGGTTGCTTAACACTTCTAGATCTCTCTCTCTCTCTCTCTCTCTGTCTGTCTCTGTCTCTCGTGTGTGTGTTTGTGTGTGTGTGTGTGTGTGTGTGTGTGTGTGTGTGTGTACATACATGCCTGTGGGCACATGTGAGCAGGCATACATGTGGAGGCCAGAGATTAATGTTGGGTGTCTCTCTCCATCACTCCCTACCTTATTTACTGAGGCAGTGTCTCTGACCTGAACTCAGAGCTCACCAGGGGCCCCTCCTCTCCATCTCCCCCATGCTGGGATTACAGGCAGGCCACCATGTTCACCTGACATTTACGTGAGACCTGAGAATTCCAGCTCTCACGCTTTTGAGACTTGTCCAGTGAACCATCTCTCCAGCCCATGAAAAGCAAAGCAAATGTCTTAGGCTATGTCTAGTTTTGCAGCCTGGTTTTTCTATGCCCGGATTTGTGCTGCCATCTGCAGACTCTGCGTGTGAATAACACTTTATCCTTAATGCTTAATTTTTTTAAATTTCACATGCAGGCTTAACTGTGTTTTATGGTGTTTAGTTTTTGATGTCATGGACACATGTTAGGTATCAACAGGTGGCAAAGATCTTCTCCCATTCCTGTTCACTGCGCCTATAGTCTCCTGGGCCGTGAAGAAACTTTAATTTTATGTAGTCCCATTTGTTGATTCTTGGTGTTGTTTTCTATGCTATTGGAACTGAAACCATTTACATGTAAAGGTGTTACTAATGTCTTTCCTACGATTTTGTTGGCGGACCTTCTGGTTGGCTGGGTTGTTGGTATTTCTCTTTCCCCTGGTCATTGTGGAACTGTGCCGGCATGCTGTGTTGAATGTGATTCGTTCATTTTCAGATTTTTCTTGTTCTCCTGTTCCTCTCCCAGTGGGTGTTCTTACCCACATACCTGAGATCACTTCGCTTCTTCCTTGAAGCATCTTCTGTAGGGATGGCTTGGTTGTCATGATTACCTTAATTTGTGTTTGTCTTGGAATACCCTTTTTTCTCCTATCAATTTTGAAAGAAACAGATTCCCTTCCCCCCCCCAAAAAAAACACCAACCAGTACAACTAATAGATAGTAAGTTCTGGGTTTAAACACTAATCTTGTGGTTCTAAGTCAACCATACCTTACAATATGAAATGCTTAATTTATTCAAGTACATGGAAAATGGAAAATCATTCTCAAAGCTGATCAACTTGGACAACTTCCCATATTGTATTTTCCTAAGGATACCAATGTTCAATTCTCAAAAAAAAAAAAAAAATCCAGAGCAAATGACCACATGCAAAATCTTAGGGAAGAAAAACTAGTAGGAAGTCCTAGTAGATAGCTGCTTTCATTTTTTTTGTTGTGGTCCGAGGCCTAGCACTCCTCAAAGAACAGAAGACACACATGATAATGCAAGTCACACAGCGAGCTTTATTTCCAGCATGCTGGAGGTTCGTGTCCCGGTTCAAAAAGTTGAACCTCTGACCAAGGGCCCTCCTCTGCCTTCTTTACTAGGTTTTTAAATGTTTGAATTTACAGGCATGTGACATTTTACAGTTACCTACTATCTTTATGGCACACAGGTGACTCAAAACCTGGCCACTCTAATCTCATGGCAAACATCCGGTTGTCTATCTACAGACATTCCTTTAAACTCAGACCTTCTTTACCAGTGATGACTCTCTTTCTTCTGGAAGGGAGTAGGGGGCTTTCATCCATCTGTTCCTTTGATCTGTCAAAGCTAACTATGATGGTGAGCTCCCTGTCCCCAACATCATGAGCCTTTTCTAGGGTGGAAGAGATTTCCATTATTCATTCATTTGTTCATTCATTGATACACTCAATCATTAAGCCATTCATTCATTCATACAGATTGCTCTGGGAACTGTTATTAACCAGAACATGATCCCAAGCAGTAGCTATCCCATGAACATGCCAGTCTCTCTTCAGGATCCTTTCAACCACAGCTACAAAGTGTGCAACCTACGATGACACAATCTTTCTTTCTAAGGTTATTTGTGCCTGTTTCAAAGTTTGCTTTCTTTTTTCCTATTTAATTAAAATAGCTTTAAATGCATTAATTTCATCAGATTATAAATCACTGTAAGAATTTTAGTGCCGTTTTTGTTTCATTTTCCTTTGCTTGGATAAACCCTCTTTTCTTCCCTCTTCCACCAACATTTATCACAATAATTCCCATTAGTCAAGGTAATCTATTTTCAAATATTCCCCATTGCTCTGCAGGTTGCCTGTATAGCCATGTGCAGGCATATAAGTACATGCACATTGCTGAGGAAAGACATAGGAGGGTCTCTTCATGTGTCCACAGGTACAATGTTCAAGGCAAGTTCTTGGTCCTTTAGCATCCATAAAATAAGCTAGAAGGATCTAGAGCCTCCTGTTTCAACTTCCATCTCATGGTAATTAACAAGCCTCTATGTCAAAATTTTCTCTTTTTAAATGATCTTCCTGATCAAAGATTTAGTGATGGCCCCAGGCAGGAAAGAATGATCTCTGTGCCTCCCAGGCCAGCAGCAAGGACATTTTCTTAAGTCTAAATATCATCTCTAGCTTCTGTTTAAACCCATTTTACAGAGCAAATATTGATTTGATTTTCTGTTTCAAAAACAGTCTTTAAGTCCTGAAGAAACAGACACAGAAGAGAGTGATGGATGGTTCCAGGGATCTGTGAGTAGTGTGTATACCACAGACTGAACTCTGATCAGCCAGCTACTGACACCTCAGAGAAGAGGTGAGGAGTGGAGAAGACCACAGACCAACTCTGACCAGGAACATTCAAACCCCAGCCTCATACCAGCAGCTGTGTGACAGCAGATAGGCTGGTTAACCTTTCTGAACCCCCCACTCATCTTTATTATAGACTTCTTTCTTGCCAGGTGAATTTAGATAATGTGTGCAAAGCACTTAGTCAAAGCAAAGACTGGTATAAATAATATGCTTTAGGAAAACACTGTGCACACTTTCTTAACCCCAGAAGGATGATTCCCTCATATACATTGATAAGATCGATGTAAGATTCCATTACAAGGAAAAGTTCATTTACTTTTTGAGTAAATGGCATCACTCTGAGCCTCAGTTTCCTTTCTATGAAATTAAATGAAAGCAGATGGCTCTAAGATCTAATATACATACACATATATGTATATATATATATATATATATATATATATATATATATATATATATGAGCTATTGAGCCGTGAGCACTCACATCACTTCCAACTCTAATTTCACTACATGTCAGGATACTTTTGCCTGTCAGTGTTGGATATTTTATCACTGATAAAGATTTCTAAGAAAATTTGTCTTTCTTCTGACAGCTATAAATCATTGTTTTTGACATTTGATACTGACAAGTGTTTGAGCAATTCCAGTGATGTATTCATTTTATTGATGGTGTCCCTATATATCATGACTGATTTTGAGATTTAAGTAGTTCTAAGTATAAATATTAATTAGCCCATGTGATGATTAATCTTGGTTGTCAATTTGAAGGGATTAATAGATGACTAGAAAATTGGTAAAGCATATTGGGTGTATCTTTGAGGAGGTTACAGAGATTGCCCTGTGGGTCAGTGACCTGAGTGGGAAAGACTTGCCCTGAATATGGAAGTTTGTGTTTTAACAGGCAACGCTGTAACAATGTAACCATCCAATGGGCTGGAGTTTTGGATAAAACAAAAGCAGAGGGGGAAAGCTCATGCACACACATGCATGGCCCTTCTTGAACAGGGATGTGGTGGTTTGAATGTGAACGTATGTCCCCATAGACTCAAGTGTCTTATTAAACTTGTAAGTTAGATAATGCATGCAAAGCACATAGCCAAAGCTAAGACTGTAACATAAATAATATATTTTAGGAAAATACCATGGTCAGTTTTCACCTCATATGGCCAGGAAGCAGAGTCAGGCGGGAACCAGGAACCAGGGATAGTGGTCAAAGACCTGCCCATAGTGACCGACTTCTTTCAGTAAATCCCCACTTCCCAAAGTTCCCTCCACATCCCAAAACAGTGCCACCAGCTGGGGAGCAGGTGCCCAACATATGAGCCTGGGTGGGGTGGAGCATTTGACATGCAAAATCATATACTACCTTATACCAACTGTCATTTTCCTATGTCCCTCAAATTCCAGTTATATCTCCAACACCCTGTAGAATTGTCTAGCTCGAAACAGAGTATATCAAGTAACCACAAGTGCATTCATTCATTCAATTACTTCTTTGGAAAGGTAGAGAAATCCTGCTGTTCCAGGTGAATTGATCCATGGGGTGCCAGTGAGGTCATTCTAGCTACTAGATGTGGTCAAGAGAGCAACATGCCAGCAGAAATCCACATGTCAGGGTACAGCGAAAAAGCTTGCAGCTCAATCAACAAATACTCATTTGTTGGAGGAAATCAGAAAAACTCCATGAGAAAAATTCCCAAGTAGACATCCTTTCAAAAACAGAACCATTCCCTGTCCCCACAAATCTGCAACAGAATTATCATTTTCTTGGTTGGTTGATGTTTTTTCACTTTTATAAGATAGAAATCAAAAGAATATAAACATCTATTGAAAAGTGTATTATTTTTGAGGTTCATAATACCCATTGTAGAATCAATACAATTCTTAAGAAATAAATGGATTTTTGGTCAATCCCCCTACTGTAGACAGAAGCAGGAAGGTCAGGAGTTCAAGACCTGCCTGGGCTACATGTGATGCTATCTCAGACAAACAAAACAAACAAAAAGCCAAGATTGATCCTCAAATTTTTTGTTTTTTTATGTAAAAAAAAAGTCATACTGTCTTACACATGTGGGTCTTTTTTTCACATTAAGAAGATGCAAGGGGGATGGAGAGATGGCTCAGCGGTTAAGGCACTTGCCTCCAGTGCCTAAGGCCCAGGGTTCAATTCCCCAGTGCCCACATAGGCCAGATCCACAAGGTGGTGGCCCTGGTGCTCTCTCTCTCTCTCTCTCTCTCTCTCTCTCTCTCTCTCTCTCTCTCTCTCTCTCTCTCTCTTTCTCTCTGTATGTCTGCTTGAAAATGAACAAAAATATTAAAAATAAATAAATAAGTAATAATAAATTAAAAATTGAAAATATTTATTTAAAAAAAAAAAGAAGATGCAAGGGCTGGAGAGATGGCTCAGTGGTTAAAGGCACTTGCTTACAAAGACCCAGGTTCAATTCCCCAGTACCCAAAATGCATTGGGCTCTAGTTTGTGTTTTAACAGGCAACACTGTAACAATGTAACAAAGCTTGTTCTACACACGTTTTTACACTCATCTCGGATTGTCTTCTGGACAAAGTCCCAAAAGGACAACTACTAAATCAATGAGAAGAAACATTTAAGCCTTTGGGGATGTTTACCAACTCACTCTTTAGAAATGCTCTCAGAATCATTTTTAATTCTCCTCTTTCCCAAACTCCACGCCAATAAATTCCCATCTATTATCCTTCCAGAAGTCTCCTTTTCCTATTTCTACTGTCCTCATTCAATGAATGGCATCTCTCATCTGGTCTGTCCTTAGACACCCGCCGTCTACAGCTCCTGATCTGTGGCTTCTCAGTGACTTATCTCTTTCCCCTCCCCCTACACCTCCTCCTTAGTTGAAATTATATTTTCCTTGTAATGTTTCTGTTTCTATTTACTCATCCCTTGTGCTCAAACGAGTGAACAGATGCTGATTTCATAGGACAGAACTTTCAAGAACTGGTTATGGCATGGTTAGCACAGGTACCCAGCTATCCCAGATGGCAGGATCACTTCTGTACCTACCTGGCCCTCTGACTCCTTTGTGAAAGGCTAGTTTCATGTCTAAGAGGATGAAGTGTATTTCTTACACTGAAGCTCTGTCCCTGTGCTGGACGTCAGTGTCATCTCTCATTGTGTTCACCTCAGGAACCCAGCAACCAGGTGCATGCAGGTTCTATGATCCTGTTCATCTTTCTGTCCCAATTCTACCGACACTTGGATATCACCCAAAATGCTCATCCCCAAAGCCTTCCCAACCCTTCTGTTGGTAACCAACTGCTTTCATGAGTAGCACCCACAGAACACTATTTTCTCTTGTGAACTAAAAAACAAACAAACAAACATACATACATACAAACAAACAAAAAAAGTACCTATCCTGAAAGACTATGCAATTGATTAGAATTTCATTGTGGAGAGTTTGAAATCTTAAGTCCATATGCAAATCATTATCTTTAGCACTCTTAATAACCATTTATTGGCCACTTCGGTGTCTGACCTAACATCTTTGGACCTATCAGGTAAAGCCTTTTGAACTATACCAACAATCCACCCGCTTCCACCAACCCAAATGAAGAATGCCATCAGAGAACATCTGAATCTGAAAGTAGGGATTTCCCTGCTTCGATGTAAACCACCCACCTGATGTTTCCATCAGTATATTTGAA
The DNA here is from genome assembly GCA_004024765.1 of Zapus hudsonius. NCBI lineage: Eukaryota > Metazoa > Chordata > Mammalia > Rodentia > Dipodidae > Zapus > Zapus hudsonius. The sequence goes on from PVHP010022909.1 coordinate 22,637, forward strand.
AAGTACCATGGTTTAGGACTTCTTTTTGTTCTGTAATTGCAAAAACGGCATGAATGTGATGGTTACATTTTGCTGTCAACTTGACCTGTTAGTAATCTTGTGTGGGTCTCTGAGGTTGTTTACAGGAAGGCAGCCCTCTCAGTAAGGAGCAAGATGTAAGGAGGCTCAGTGAAGCTAGAAATAAAAGTTTCTTCCTAGGAAGGCAGTGCAGGAAGGAAATTCCAGAGACTCAGGGAATCAACAAATCTGGGAAAGGGTTGCCAGACCCCTCCCTAAGACCATATAAATGGGGAGAAAATTTCTTTTCTCCCACCCTGCCTGTTTGTTGGTGTATGGGTGGTGCTGGTGATGTGCTTTTATATATATATATATATATATATATATATATATATATATATATATATATATATATATATATATATATATATATGTGTGTGTGTGTGTGTGTGTGTGTGTGTGTGTGTATACCTGTAAAAGGCAGTAGCCCCTTTTGCCATTATGATACTTCCTCTGGATCTGTAGCTTCAATAAATCCTTTCCTTCCATAACTGTGCCTGGGTTATAGGTTCATCCCAGCAGCATGTGGCTGACTATGACAGTTTTGGTACCAGAGAGTGGGGTGATATTGCTGAGATAAATCTGACCATGTGGGTTATGGTTTTCTGGAACTTGTTTGTTGGAGGAATGGGCATGGATTTAATACTAGCAACTAAAGTCACCTTCCAGAGCAGTAAGCCAAGTTTTATGGACTATTCTAGTGGGAATTTGAAAACACTAAGTGCAGAGAAAATTGTTTTTGGAGTCTTGGCTCATGAACTTTCTAAGGGGAAGGAGAGACTAGAATGCTATTGGAACTATGTTACTGGAATAAGGGCTGGAAAGATTCTACTGCCCATGCCCAGAGTTTGTCTAAGGTTGAATTTAAGTAACAGACTGATGTGCTTGGGTAACAATTTGGAACTGAGAATTTATCACTGCCCATTGCCCGTGGAGGGCAGTGATCATACAAATACACACACACACACACACACACACACACACACACACACACACACACACACCGCTTGTGGGTTGACGAACGTGTGTTCTTTATTGTGGGGAATGAGGCAGTATATATAGAACTTCCTGGCCAATCAGGGTTAATGATAAGAACCTGTGCATAATGGCCAATCACGATCACCTCCTGAAACTCATTAAGCCAAGCCCCTCAAGGCAGGCTGTCAGGTGCCATCCAAGACTAAGCCAGGGTGTGCCTCCAAAGACCCCCCCCCAAAGGCTTTCGCCCCTGACAAGAATTTAGGATTTAAAGTTGGAAAAATTCAAGCAAGTTTAACTTACTAGCACAGAGACTGGCTTTAGACTGATTTGCAATGGAGACCCAAAGATATGTTGGACATACCAGGACTATGCAAGGGCTACCATGGAGCACTGTTGGCCAGGGATAGAAGTTTTCCACAGGTGCTCAGCCAAGTTGGAGGGGCAGAATTTGAAAATCCAGAGAATGTCAGTCACTGGTTGTGATATCAGACTTGAATTGCAGGTGTTTGATGTTTGCCTAGTGGTTGTTAAGTTTGCATTGGTCCAGTCTCTCCTTGTTATGCCTCATAGCAATTGAAAATGTTTACTCTGTTCCATTATATGTTAAAAGCATGTAACTTGTTTTTGATTTTACAGAACTCACAGTTAAGGGACCTTACCTTGTGTTGGGGGGGGAGATTATGTGTTTCTGGTTGTGTGTGGGATAGTTATATCATGTTAGGAAGAATTATGATCTTGATACTGTCTTCATTTGGAAATGAAGTATGATGTAAGGAGATATGGTTTGATATCAAGTTGACAAGGGGCGGACAAGTTAAATTTGTTAAATTTTATTGTCAACTTGACCTGTTAGTAATCTGGGGTGGTTCTCTGAGGTTGTTTACAGGAAGGCAGTAGGGGGCAGGATGTAAGGAGGCTCAGGAAAACTAGAAACAAACTTTCCTTCCTGAGAGGGTGGTATAGGAGGGAAATTCCAGAGACTCAGGGAGTCAACAAGTCTGGGAAAAGGTTGCAAGACCCCCTGAGGCTCTATAAAGAGGAAGACAATCTCTTTTCTCTACCCCCCTTTTGCCACCACTGTCTAGTTGCTGGTGTATATGTGTGGTGCTGGTGATGGGCTTTCTCTGTCTGCTTAGACCTATAAAAGGGGACCAGACTCTTTCACCATTATGGAACTTCCCCTGGATTTGTAGCTTCAATAAATCCTTTCCTTCCTTAACTGTGCCTGGTTTTGGAGGTTCATCCCAACAGCATGTGGCTGACTATAACACATTGGAATATGGGATTTGAGGTAACCTGAATATGCGTTCCTGGGCCATGATCTCTCATATGGCTCCAGAATAAACTGTTATTCCCTTTGAGGTGAGAGCTAAGTTTTTTGCATTCACAGTTATGATACCCAAAGTGGGGCCCCAAGGACAAGCCATTTCCACTTGGGATTCACCCTGTTGGAGCCAAATACTAATATAAGCCACTTGTGCCCACCCACCCCATGTTTCCTTTGGCGACTGTTGGTGAATCCATCCTAGGGCTCAGACCTCCCTTGGCTTGGTAGATGGCCCATTTGTTTATTCTGAGCTGGTTTTAAAATCCTTTTTGTTGGATACCTTTTTTAGGTCTACTTTCAAAGTGTTTGGTTTATGGTGTCCATTTAGCTTGTTTGCTTTGAAAGCATTTTGATTTGTGACTGTTCAGTTTCTTTCTGCCTGGCATTCAGCTTTATTTTGCTCTTACTACCCCTCCAATATTTAATTCAAAGAAGGAAAGAATGTTTGGGGGGAAAACTGCTGTTTGGTACTCCAGCTGGTTTGATAAATGCTAATTCAATTTACAAGCATCTTGCTAATAATAGAGAAACCTAATGAAAAATAAATTTGGTTTACATTTCCCACAATGGAGAACATTTGATTCTAAATTGGAATTCATTTTCATTTTTATTTTTGGAATGCTAGAGTCCTAGTACTTTTTTAAAAAATCATAAATGGGCAGCCTGCTTTAATTAGAATTTTAAAACATCTGAAAATGGTTACACTGGTAATTTATAACCTAACCAATAAAAGTTCTAAAAACTACATTAGATATTAAAAATAGAAGTGCAATAAAAAATTTGAGAAGTTATTTAGAAACTAATGATAAATTCTGAGAAATCTATTTTCAACCCCCTCTATCTATACTTTTCAACCTTGTCTCCTCCTTCTCTCTCCAAACAGAATTCCATAACAGGGAAAACTGTTCTCAGTTGTAAGATAAACATAGGGGAAAAGAGATGCCATACTAGGCTGGGATATAGTTTACTTAATAGATTGCTTACCTAGCATGTATGAAGCTCTGAATTCAAACCTCTCTCTCTCTCTCTCTCTCTCTCTCTCTCTCTCACACACACACACACACACACACACACACACACACACACACACACACATCTATTTTCACTAACTCCCTTGTCCACATTCTAATTCCTCTTTGGAAAGCTGTGTTTTCCAGTGACCCTCTCATATTTCCAAATGTGATCCCTAAATATCTACCCAAACCACCCTGAGCTATTGGAGTGCAGGGCCTGACCTCTGCCTTCATCTTGTGTCTAGGCCTCCTGGCTATAGGACTACCCTAATGAGCTCAGGAGATGTTTGGTGTATGGATGAATAAGTGAATGAATGAGTGAGTGAATGAATGAATGAATACCAAGGGGGAGATACAAAGATGGTGAATATGGGAGAAGGGCTGGTGATGACTTCTAATTCAGGATTAACACTCACCGCAAAAAAAGGAGGTCCAACCAGATGTCACACTCAAATCTTTCCATCGAACTACATAGATGTTTGTTTTTACTGTTGAGAGAGGGTCAATGATATAAGTTCAAGGTCACTTGGGAGAGCATGGGGGTGTGTCTTTAGAACTCTGCACTATGGAATTGGGACGTTTGAAAAGCTCGTGGGAATGCTGTAAGCCTCTTAGGAAGTAGAGACATGTTAAATTCATGGATATCTTCCAGGACACTGGATTCTCTGGTTGGCATTTATGAGTCAATCCTGGAGACAGGTGATCCCTACTTCTTAGGAGCTGGGGTGCCCAGCACAGCAGAGGAAATAAAGCCCTTCATTCCAATGTCTGGGACGATAGGGGATTATAAACATTTTGAGTCCCACTGTGAGTCTGACTAGTAGCTGGGAATACTAATAGGCAATGAAGGGTGGGACTCCACACAGAGAAGATCCCTAAGGCTTGAAGGCAGCCAGCCAGTGGCAGGGAGAGAAGCTGCTAGTGACAACCACCAGGGGGCAGGACAGAATGCAGAACCCTCCTCAGTAAAGGGCAAGGCCTCCTCTGACTGTCAGCCTAGTGTGGGACCCTGGAAGTGTGTTTGAAAGAAGATTCCATTGAGAATATAGCCCAAGACCTTAGCTTCACTTTTGCCTTGATTTTTTTCATTTAAAAATATTTCCACAAAATTGAATTAGCTGATAGGATGGACTCTTGAGATCTAATTGCTAAGTTTCTAGGAATTAATTACACTTATTTGTTTGTTTGTTTGTAAGTAGTGAGACAGAATGGGCATGCCAGGGCCTCCAGCTGCTGCAAATGAACTCCAGATGCATGAAGCACTCTATGCATCTGGCATTCTGTGGGCACTGAGGAATCAAACTCTGATTCTTAGGCTTTGCAGGCAAGTGTGTTAACTCTAAGCCACCTCTCCAGTCCAAGTTCCAGGAACTAAAACATATTTTTAACTAGAGTTAAATTATATAACATATATTTATATAAGTAGTAAGTTACTTCTAAATTAAATTCTATAAACATCTAAGAAATCTTACCTCTTTTACTTTATTTTATTGCTTTCTGCACCCTTGAGAATCTGTCATTTATTGTTTTTGCATGCTATAAATAGTATGCCGTGAGCTGTTACAGCACAACTCAAGCCCACATTTCAAGTTGGGAACTTGAATTGGCCATGGGAAGAATATTTACAGCACACTACAAAGCAACTGTTCAAAGGCTGGTTAGACATGAACTGACCATCACTGGACGAGATAGATGTAAGGGAGGCCACACAATAGATTATGCTGAGAGGCAGGCAGGGAAGTTGGGCTATAAAACCTGCTTTGATAATAACTCAGATGTAGCAAAATGCTTCACT
>PVHP010022910.1:0-27949 GCA_004024765.1 Zapus hudsonius
AAAGCCATTCAAAGCAGACCCAACACAGGACTCCTTATCAACACTACTGGTATCACCATTGTTTTTAATGAGTCACATGTCCATGGACAGTAGCTGTTTTCTTTTATTATCTTTTGGGTCTTGTCAATTTATAAACAACAACCATTCATATTATCTGAGGACATATCTATTAAACAGAATCGTTAACGAGTGAACATTTTTCTTTTTTTAATATTTTATTTATTCATTTTCAAGCAGAGAGAGAGAGAGGAGTGAAATTTTTTCTACTTTTTTTTTCTTTTAACAAACCTGCCATTTGGATTGAAGAGGCAGGTGGTTTTAGAATTTCAGACCAGTACCAAAGTTTCTGTTGACTCATTTGTTTGTGTTGAGTGATCCACTTGAATCCCACACTCGAGCAAGTGTTAGTGCAAGAACTGCACTGTGGGTGCCTAGAAAACACTGTTCTCTCCAATAGCCTCACCCTCTGACATGACCTTAAGATCCATGTTTTGAACACACTTCCCCACAAAGTAACATCTGTGAAAATTGTGCCCCAACCCAAGTGTTCCTAGCCTGTAGAAGCAATGCACTCTACTACCCTGTGAAAGAGACTCACCTGAGTAGATCACAGCTCTGATTATGATGCCATTAACATAAGAGGCATTTCAAATAGCATCCTTCTTAAAACATATGTGCACTCACACACATCCCAGTGACCGCATGGCTAACTCCAACATTCACAAAGTATGTTATAAATAACCAAGAAATAAACTCTCTAGGAAACAGCGGATGTTTTTCTGGTTGAGTGATATTTGGGAGCATTTGAGAATTCCTACCACTAATATATGGTTGGGAATACTCAACTAGAGTAACCACCTGAGAATATTATGAACCCAGACCACACAATATTAAAATAAGCTAAAATATATGCAACATTTATGAGAGGATGTCAGCTGTAATGCTTGATAAAGTAAGCCGAATAGTTAAGAAATTTATCTTTAGGCTGAAAAAGCCAACCTGCAATTCTGAGTTAGAGTATAATTTTAGAAACCCTTTTCTGTAAAGTCATTCTTTTATTAATGAGATCAACTCGAGGTGAGCTGCAAGAGGCAGCTTCCCAAAGAATCCAGGAGGACACGGCTCTGGAAAGCACAGGAAGTCAGTGAGCCACATTTTAAAAAATACCAAGAAATATAAAATCTATCCTCAAAAGGCCTTTTGAGTTGCACTTCTACTCATTTTTTTCCTCTTTAGGACTCTGTTGGAGCTTGTGACAAAATAAAGGGTTTGAGCTGATGGAGGCTCTATATCACTTTGGACAATTCTCAGTCACTCAGGCTATGCCACGTGGTTATAGAGTGTGGCATCCCTGTTATTAGAGCAGACTGCAGCTGAAATAGAGCATCTGGAAGTTCCAAGAGCTGATTTCCACTGGCCAACTAGTCCATCTCCTGCATCCCAGATGAAAGGATGCTCTGGGTCACCAAGGTGATGAATGTAGGAGGAGTCTGCATGGTGTACAGACCTGCTGTGTCACTCAGTCTATCTCCATAATCCCAATGTCCTTCCAGTGCAAAGTAGGTGACAGTGACCTCAGGATGAATGACACCTTGTGTCATCGAGCAAAAGTTAGGCAGAATCCTCAGTGTATTTAAGCTTGTGACATCAGGCTACTCTTAGGGCCACCTGTAATGCTGAGATGACATCAGGTGGATGCTGAGATCCATGCTTTTAGCACATTTTCCCCAAGCTGAGACCTACAATTAAATCTTTCTCATCCAGATGGGTGAACCATGTATTTAAAAGCAGTCACTGTGCAAATACCTCAATTCCTGATTCTTGTCTTGATCATGCTAAGAAGCATCTCTGAGCAAGCATGACAAACTTGCAACTGAATCACAATAGTAAAATGAGAGAGAGAGAGAGAGAGAGAGAGAGAGAGAGAGAGAGAGAGAGAGAGAGAGAGAGAGAGAGGATGCAGGAGAGAACACAAGTTTTGGACAAAGGTAAGTAAAGCTGCATTGTCCTGTCAGTAATGATAGGATTAAGCATCACCACTCTGTGGTAGAGCAGTGTTCCCAGCAGCACAGAATTACAGTATTAGGAAATACTGGACGACTTCGTCCTACCTCTGAAATTCAAATAAGGCCAATGATCTTGCTCATAGTTGCTTTCCATCTCTTTTTACTACATGTAATTTTTTAAGACAAGCTATTGTATCACAGAGGAGCACCAGCTTTCTATTAGCTTCCACATCTCCGAAGTCGGCTGTTCTTTTTTGTTCCACTGGGCTATTGATAACTGTGTCTTCTTTCTCTTTTTCCATCTTTTCTTTTATTCTTATTCTTTCTAAATATTTTATCAGATATCACTTCATATAGGTTCTATTTCTTGAAAGTCATCCTAAATCCTTCTTGCAAAATTACCTTATTAAATTATCTGCTTGTTAATTCTTGGGGGGGGGAGAAATGGCAGAGGTTTAAACAACAAAGAAAATGGCTGTTGAGGTGCGCCTGAAAGATGCCAGAAGAGCTTAGATGAATGAATGCAAATCTCTGTGTGTGGAAAGAGAAATCTCTAGATGGATCTCTATATTTAGTGGAATTAGTGGAACCTCCTACATCAATATTAGGTATTGAATCTGACCTTTTATAAGGAATACTTTATGGAATGGACAGCCAACATTATTTAAGGTCGCTTAGGTTACAAGGTAGTATACTTACCATAAGCATTAAAGTCTTTTGGAGAAGGTAATGTGTAGCCTCCGAGGATAACAGCTCTCAATATTCATGGCCAGAGGCCAGAATGTCAGAAAGAAAGTGATCACCTACTTTTTCAACAGTGACTGCTCCTGGATGGGGAATGGAAGGCCTTCTTGGTATTCACTCTGCACAGACAAAGAGTGTGTCTTGCTGTGGGTTTTGTACAGGGACCTGCTCCATGCGCACTCATTACAAGGTTATTACCATCATTATGGTGGACAATGCAGTAATATTTTAAATGGGCCAAATTTGGCTCCCAGCTATTCATGAACTGCTCTTGCAGCCTTGGGGAAAATGGTTTACGAGTGAGTGCAGGAAAATAGAATCTGGCCCACATCCCATTGCTTCCTCTAGTACAGACGGAAAAGGGCCTCTGTGAAGAATACCCATGGTTCTGGTTCGCATGAGCCCTTGTGATAAGAAGTGGCCTTTGTGGGTAACTCATAGAGCCCAATTGCAAAACTGGCTTTAGGCAAAAATGGAAAACAAGCAAAGATAGTTAACCAAACCCTTCACTAACTCTTTCTGATGCATTCCTCTGACATCCTACACATCTTCTTCTGACCAAGAAAAATGTAAGTGAAAGTCCATGTTTACCAAAGTATGTTTCTTGGGATGAATCTCATTCAAACCTAGCTTCTTTGTCTCTTGGAGGATCAGAGTGTCAGATGCCAGTCTAGAGAAAAGTTCCTGTTAACTGCTGCACAGCTAGTTCTTATTTCTGACATAACATCTGACTCCTCTTAGAATTATTAGTGCTAAAGGATATTAAAGTTCAAACCCAATGTAGGGGACCAATGTAGAGAATGATGCCTCCGACTGGGAGCATTCCTCCTGCCACAGCCTCCCATGGACTGGATAGTGCAGGTGTATTGCACCACTGTTGGCTTGAGAATGTTTAATTCTGAAGGTATGACTTTCTATAGGTGTCAAGAGTGCCTATACCATACCATCTGAATGTTGAGATGAGACAGTGTCTTTCAATACCTTGTCCCCAGAGCAGATATTCTAGGTGAGAAAGTCAACCAATTGGCAAAGCATTTATATCTTTGGAGACACAATTCATTTTATATGAAAGAGTTTCAGTTACCGGAATTATCCAAAAAACCCATGCCCACCATAGTCATAACTACTGCTTACCATGATACCAGATTAGTAGGCACAATATGGCTCATCTGCCCCAGCCTAAGACATAGCTTTGTCATTGCTTCTGGACTTTAGGAGCCGAAGCTAAATATTAGACCTTGTGTTGAATGTATTCCAAGTTTAAGTGACTGTGCCAATTAGCTCTTTTTCAGGGCATGTACTCTCAACTTAAAAAGTATATATCTTTCAATAAGGTTTCTGTCCTGACAAAATTATTAACTAACTGATTTTCGACAATTTTAAAAAGGGATTCTAGCAAAACAGTCTGTGCATACAGCCATCTGGGAAAAGCTGCCCCTGGCCATCATTAGCTAGGTCTCCTTCTGCAGAGTTTCTGAGGAAGTACAATCCATAGTCAAGCGGCCCTTTCAGCCAATAAACACTTAGCACTCAAGAAGGACGCTTACCAGGCTGTGTCATCCATACACTGTAAGCATTCAGCTTGCAAGAAGTAGATTCCCTGGTGCCTTTCCGTCTGCATTCTTCCACGCACAGTAGCTTGACTGGGTTGTGTCTGAGGGGCGTGATGTGCAGAAAATGATACAAAACCATTCTCCTGTAAAATTGAGCCTTTATGCAGATTACGGGTCTGTCACTATTTTATCAGAAGCAAATCCTTCTACAATTATAACAGTGGGTATGTGTGAGGATGCATGTAGCTTTTGTGTGCACATCACATGGCTCTGTTACAACATTCTCTGAATAAAGGAAGAGAGGATTCTATGTTCAGAACCCATTTACAACTAAGAAGTCCAGCAAAATACCTATAGAGAAATACAAATATAACCCAATTTTTTAAAAGTATACATAGACACATATACTAATGCCAAAAGCACCATCTAAGATCTGGAATTGACTTTCAAAATATACAAGTTAACCTAAGTATTAGTATGACTGAATTTTCAGTATGTAAGATTTACAGAAGAAAATATTGGCAGATAACAAGGAAAAGAATTTTCACAGTTTAAGATCTTATTGAAGATACTATGGGCAGATCTCATGACAAAGGAGTAAACTAATTTTTAAAAGGCAGACCCCCCCAAAGACTTCCAAATTAGAGAATATTAAGTTGCCCCTTGAATTTAATTTACTAAGAACTGCATTTGAGTCACAAGATACTCTGTGCTAGTTAAGGACGCATGTTTACAAAGTGACTTGGATGGAGCCCTCAGCCTCCAGGGTATTGCATTGTCTCATGAAGTTCCTGACCATCTGCATGACTGTGAAGACAAGAGGCTCAGACCACAAAGTGAACAGGAGAGAAATGTTTGCACAGGGTTAAGGCTTATTGATTTAGTGCTTCTCTTGATATAGATTCAGTTCAAGTTAGATCAACCCTACTCTCTGTGTTCCATAGAAAATCACTTTCTTCAGTCTCTGGTCATTTTTACTTGATTCTCACCTGTTCTTGGCGCAGTTCCACAGACCCCCAAAGCCTTGTTCATGAAGCAAAGAGAATGGTTGATGCTTCTTAAACTGTAACTTTATTGGGGTCGTCCTGTTTTGAAAGCGTGCAATGATTTCCCATTTCCTGTATCAGTTCAGCACCCAGCAAAGAGTAGAGAGGGGCTAAGTTAGTTTGTGCTGCTCTGGACCACCTCTTCTTGTTATCAGCTGTCTAATCACCATCCAAGGCACCCTTTGTATGGCTTCAGAACACTGCAACTTATTCCATCGCGTAGAAGAATTTACCACCCTCAGGAAGGGTTTGCTTCCAATTATGTTCTTCCAGCTACACCCTCTGCTATGCATGGACTGGTCTGTCTGTTGGCACCCCTGCTTGAAATTCTTCCTGGAAACTCATTCTTATTTCAGGCACTCCCTTCATCTGTATTACTTCTTTATCTCCCCACTATCTCATTAAATTTTATTTAACTTCCAAGTCTTAGATTCATTTCCTTCATAAACCAGCTCTCATCAACCGGGGTCTACAATGGCTCTGCTTTTTTCTAAATAACAACATGTTTATGGTGTAAGGCGTAAGGACTGTGGATGCTAGACACATAGAGAGTACACCATAATTAAGCTGCAAAAGAGCTGACATTCAAAATGATTTCTTATTTCCCCGCTTGCCCTGGGGAGAACTGACCTGCTCCATTCTCATTTCACGATCTAGCAAAGGCCTAAACTAACTGACAACTCAATGTGCTGGCCTCCTCGTTCTGGCGCTGTGGATGAACATTGAAGTCACAGACTGGCCCCTCTGTGTATAGCTCTGTGTTGGTGTTGCTTTCTGTTCCTAACTGCTCTCAACGCACTAAGCGTGCTTCCCCTCCAAAAGAAAACATGAAACTCAGAGCAATAAGTAATTTTTTTTCAGTCTCTTCCAAATAGTCGCTGTCTGCCCACAAACCAGGAGATAGAGAAGACCATCCTTGCTTGCTCTCCGCTGTGCTGTTTTAAAACGTTTCACTGTTAATCTTCGACTCATAACTGCTCTACTATTCAACAGAGGCTTGTAGAGCATCTCCTATAAAAAGAACTGAGTAATGAGATAAAGGCAAAAAATACAAAATAATGATAAGACAGACTTCACCTTCTGAGCTTTTTATTTTAAAAAAATCTCTTGCTATTACAGTTCATTAAACTAAAATAAAACTGATGAAAACTATAAATTGGGCATGGTGGTGCATGCCTGCAAGCCCAGCATTTGGAGGGACAGACTGTGGATTCATGGATCAGAGCCCAGGTGAGGTTACAGAGGAAGTTCTGGTCTCAGACTAAATAAGCTGCTTGGGTAGCTAAGAAGTAGAAAAGCCATCTGAAGCTCAATTTTGCCTGGCTCCTAATAATTCTCAGAGAAAGTTGTAGGGATGAAAGGAGAACACCACTTTGATAAAGTTGTGCTGATCCCAGTCTCTTTCGTTTAGCTGGTACTTTTGAAAGGAGGTGAAGAATTCAGGACTCCATCATGACCTGGAAAAGAAGTAAGAGCCAGAGTTTCTCTTGGGCGTGGGAGTGACCTTTGTCTGGTTTACACGGATGATCTTAATCAGCTCTCCCCACTTCTGCTTCTCCCCTCAGAGGAAGACACAGGAAGCCAACACAAACAGAAGACACACAAGGCACCATGATCCCGAAATTCCCTAAATAGCTCCACGTGCACCACTTATCAGGAAGGGAGTGTTGTTGGTGAGAATATGTCAACTGAGATCCATGTACTACAACACAGAGTAGAGGTTAAAAAAATAGAAAAGAAGGGAGACTTGGCAACCCTCAGTAACAACACACTTGGGTCATGAAAACCTGGCTGAAGACTGGGCTGTCCATGGTCCCCTACCACAAAGACTGATACAGACAGCCCACGGAGGAGGATATCCAGCTGACTGGGGATGGGGGGGGGCAACGGGGAATTGGGGATAACAACTCATGGTTGGCCCACTAAACAATGTAGCTCATTATGGACAATAAAAAAAGAAAAAAATAGAAAAGAAGAGATGAATAGGTCAATCTTTAACTCATTTATTTATTTATTTATTTATTTATTTATTTATTTATGTTTATTAGAAAGTTTGTATACACATGTGTTGGTACCTCTGTTTCCCTCTTCCCTGCCCCCATTCCACTGAGGGCCCTTCTCCGTCGGATTGCTGGAATGTTCCACGGGGATTGAGGACGATGTGTTGTGGGACAGCAGTCAGTCATTGGGGTGAGGGGCATTGCCTGTGTATATTCCCCCCACCATGACTCTTACAATCTTTCTACCCCTTTGAGCTATCTATGGTGGGTGAGTTTTAAATCTACTTGAGTAGTGAGCTCTTAGGAGCTTCTAGATTTCTGCATTGGAATGTTTTGAGTATCCATAGTGTCTGTCTTCTTCACCTGGCTTGGGTTGTTGGGCTCACTATGGGAGAAGCTATCATTCTCATTTCTCCATTTCCACTGTGGTTCACCTGGGCCCTTGGCTGCCAGGGAGTCAGCTATCACTTCTGGTCTTGTTGTAGCTACTTTGTCAGCTATTCTCGCTGCCTTCTTGAAAGATAAAAAACAGATGCTCCAGTGTAGAGAGAGAGATCAGCATAGGTAGCATAGGACAATCATTGTGAATTTGGCAAGATTATAATGTATGTAGTCTCTCTTTAGGCCCATGGATAGTGGAGGCTTCCTCTTGGAGTCGAGATTCTTGGTCTCCATGGAATTTGGCTTGGATTTGAGCTCCAGCTGTGGGTTCCTTGCCACTGAGTGGATCTCTTAGCCAATCAGAGAGCCCTTGATTTTCATCCTGGTTGAGGGCCACTATTGCACAGGTGTGTGCATCTTGTCATGCTGGTTGCTGTCATAGAACACTGTCCCCTGCTTTTTCAAAACATTGGTGGTCTATAATCCCTGGTAGCTCATGTAGCACTTTCCAGCACTATTCTTGCCAAACATCTGGAAACTGGCTTCCTTCCAGATTCCAGTCATGTTTTTCGATGCTCTGGGTTGGAAGCCTGTGGTGTCTTCAGCAATAGAGTCTTATATTTTACCTTGGGGAGGTAGTCAAGTGCTTTGACAGAAGTCTATGTTGTATCGAAGACCTCGTAGGTCTCTCTGGTCAACAGCTCAATGTGGGTAGTAACTGATTTATGGAACCATTAGTTACAAGCCAGAGCCAAATGTTTTAGGGCTAGGCTTCATCCCACCCTCTTCAGGGAACTTCTTACCAGACGATACCCCCGTATTCCTTTGGAGGGTTTTATCTTTTAGCCTCCTGTCCAAGAGTAAGGATTCTATGGTTCCAGTTCATTCTGTATTCAGTTTTGTGTATATCTCACCCCACCCTCCAGACCCTTGTAACCCTATTATCTGTCTCTTGAGTTGCTTCTCAGGTTGGCTTGCAATTCAAGCTGTTTCTGCTTAGGAAACACAGATGAGGGAGACTATGTGGCATTTGTCTCTCTGTGCTTGTGTGAGTTCATTGAGTATGGTCTGTTCCAGGTCCAAGCATTTTCCTGAAAATTTTCCTTATGTCATTTTTACTGCTGAATATAATTCCAGTGTGTATATGTACCACAGCTTTGATATCTACTTGTCCAGTGATGGGCATCTGGGTTGATTCCAGTACTTATTTATGTGAATTGAGTAGCTAGAAACATGGTTGAGCAAATGTCTCTGTATTGAAGATGGGGCCTTTAGGGTAGATTTGCAGTAAAGGAATAGTTGGGTCAGCTGGAGGCTCTATTGTCATTGTTTTCAGGAGACTCCACACTGATTTCCAAAGTGGTTGTACAAGTTTGCACTCCCAGGAGCAGTGAATGAGGGTTTCTTCCCTCCTCCCCCCACCCCTGCACCCCTGCCAACATCTGTTGCTTTTAGATTTTTTAATGATGGCCATCCTAGCTTGAGTAAAGTGGAATCTCCTTGATTTTTTGTTTTGTTTTGTTTTGTTTTGTTTTGTTTTTAACCATCATTTTGTAGGAAACTTCCTGGAATCCAGAATTCTAGATTCACATTTGGATTTTTGAAATACTGTAAAGGTATGATTTTCAAGGCAAGAGAATAACCAGGAAAATTAAAATATTCTTGAGATTGAAGTTGAGATTGAGATTGAGATTGAGATTCATGTATATGGCTGCATACCCTCAAAAGCCCTTAAAAATGGGGGTTGGCTTAATCTGACACTCTTCTGAAATCTCTTCTGGCTCCTTCTGCTGTTAATCCTTCCCAGCCTCTCCCTCACTTCCTGGACCATGTCTACCCCTAGACCTCCTCATCTGTCTCAGGAACAGACTAAATGTTGGGTCCATTGGTTCAGCTTCCAGCCTTGTTTTCCCTCTGATGGCCACTTCCCCTCTCTGTTCCCATATCCTTGATCCAAGAGCCCAGGCGCACTCTGCCTCCGTGCTAGAAAATTCAAGGTCAAATAAGATTGTCTGAGAGCTAGTCGCATTCTCAGTAGATGCGATTAGCCAACTGTTAGTCTCTGTTTGCTAAAATAAATAATAAATACTTTTCATGATATGAAAAGTAGGAATATATAGAAAATAAGTCATAGAAAAATCAAATCCAATCGTTTATTTTGACAATAAAGAAAACGACACAAGCCTTTGAAGGCATTGTAGTTTAGGATGACAATATTGATACTTCTTGAGCTGAATGACCTGCCAAGGTTTATGGCATAAGCAAGTTCTGTGCTGCACCTCTTGTGACTATCTTAGCCTACCACAAAGTCGAGCTACAGAGCTTAATGGTTGTTAAATTTAATTAACTCCTTGATTCACTAATGCACTCCTTCCATAAGTATGCATCTAGCTCCTGCCCCGTAGATCCACAGTCTGCTCCAAAGCAAGCTTTCTGCCTGCCTCACTGTACACGGGCAGGACTAATGTCATAGCTGGTAAAGAAAGATCTGCTCTCTCTCTTTTTCATAACTCTCTTATACAACCTGCTCCCACTGGAAGTATTCTTTAAATTATTTGTTATGGAAATATTTGTAGTGGCCCTAAGTTTTGTGAAGTATGTGAAGTATATTCAAAAAATCAGCCACTCTGTTTTAATCCCTTGTGTGAGGTATTCAGAACTTTCTGTGGCCTGTGGAAGTCTGCTTAGTTTCTGTATGTGTCCATTTAAAGTTTCTTATCTCCTCTCATTCATCACAACTATCAGTGTTCTTTCCTGGGAAATTACTCCCTTTAATGTGTCTTTCACCTTGAAATGAAAAGATCACACATGGCAAAATTTCTTCAAAAATAGCAATGAGTATCTAACATACTATCTATAGAAAGTAGCATATGATTGGTCTAGTTTTGTGACTGCTTGAGTCTAGTTTTAATCATTTCCTGGTTTTTAATTGCATTCTCTTTAGGGGGATTTACATGGTCAACAGTTTCTAGGTAAATCAGGTATCACTGAAATAGGCTATGAAATATGTGCACAAGATGTCTAACTGCTAGTGAATAAAACGCATTTGGCTAAAGAAGCAAATTGAGTGAAAACAGTTTGATTGAATCAACTGATTATCACCAGGTCAATAATCTCTGTGTCTGCAAGGTGTATATTTGACCTTCCTAATGGTCTTCAATTCCAACTCTGAAGTTTCTGAGACAACTACCAAACAATGCATTCAAGTGATCACTAAGAGCAGCTTCCAGTGTGAGTACAACAGCTATACTGGCCTGCTCCACAGTGAAACTAGAGAAAACTTAAGGAGGAAAAAGCTCTGGAACTGTCCCACCGGTGAACAATACCTGAAACACTGCCCGATGATATCTATGAGAGAGTATGTGCATTTGAAGCCAGATCCCTACTTGTGTCCCCATCCTGAGCTCAGTGGGGTACACATTTTCCTCCGGGCTGGCACTAAAGGAACCCAGTGCTGTCTGTCACCAGCACACAGAGAGTGAGGCTTCTCTGGTTAAGTTCAGGCAAATGACATTGAGAGGTAGGGGTTCCCTTCTTGAGCCATTGTAGAATGGGGGGTCTACTGTGGGCACAGAGTGTTGGGAATTTCAGGACCTTATTAACTTTTACCCAAGTTTTTGAAACTTTTGTCCTATATGGAATTTCTTCCACCTCCTCCACAGGGTTCTTGGTTCCAGAGGGAAAGAGGGCTTCATTTAGAAAGACGTTTGTCATTGTCCCACTCCTAATGTTCAGGGTTCTGGCTCAGAGATCTTGTCTGGGGAGAGAAACTGACCATAAAAACAGACAGCTTCCAAACTTTTCCCAAGAAGCTGACTTTATAAAAATTTATTTATTTACTTATGAGAGAGAGAGAGAGAGAGAGAGAGAGAGAGAGAGAGAGAGAGAGAGAGAGAGAGAGAGAGAGAATGGGCATGCCACTTATATCTTAGAGCATTATTATAAGTAATAATTTATGATCATTAGTGGAGTGTGGGACCTGCATGGAATCAGGGAAAGAGAACCCTACCAATGCCACTACCATACTGGAGTGTGTGGGCCATATTCACTCTGAGGACAAGCACCAGAGACAAAACCCAGGGCAGAAGGAAACTGAGCACATTAAAATAATCCCACCAGTCACCAGGCAGATAAGTGAGCAAATAACAAAAGCAAGTACTGGAGAGAGGCACTACCTAGGACTGCTATAATATGTGACCTAAAATGTCCAGTTTCCACATACAACATTATGCCATGCAAAGAACTAAGAAAGTATGACTTACATACAGTGAGACCTGTAATGCAGTCAACTGGAACTACCTGAGAGATCAGATGTCAAACTTGGGAGATGAAAACAAACAAACAAAAAAAGCCACTGAGTCATCATTATAAACATGTTTACAGACCTAATGGAAATCGTGATAAAAGAAGTTAAAGAGGGCACAGATACCATAGTGCATCAAATAGGAAAAAAATCAGAGAAGAATAATTTTCAAAAATTATGGAATGTAGTACCAGGGATCAAGAACACATTTGAACTGTCAGAAGAAAAAATAAATGATCTCAAAAACGGATTGATGGAGTCTATGCCCGCAAAAAATAAAAATAAAATTCCAGGGAAGGAGGGATGGACTGGGGAGATGCTCAGTTGGTTAAAGTGTTTCCTCATAATATGAGGACCCAAGTTCAGATCTCCAGAGCCCTCATGAATCTGGGTGGGCATGAGGGGTTACCTATAATCCCAGAACATAAAAGGCAGAGTTTGGGGGTCTGCAGGACAAGCTGGCTACCTAGTTTAGCCAAATCATTGAGAACTGGGTTTCATTGAAAGACCATGTCTCAGTAAATAATGTTCAAAGTGATTGGGGAAGAGGTCCAGCTTCAACCTCTAGTCTCTCTACACACACACACACACACACACACACACACACACACACACACACACACAATGAACCAACACAGATTCACAAAGGTACCACAATACACATGTAACAAATATCAACAAAAAATGAATAAAACTTCAATAAATGTGGGCCATCATTAGGTACACAGATACATATCCGAGAAAGAGCAGGAAAAGAAATGAACGGTAACGTTTGTAGAAGAAATAATGTCTGAAAACTCCCCAAAACTTCATGTAACATGATGGTGTAAACATACAGGGACCCAGTAAATTCAACTCATCATAAACAAAGAGATTCCTAAACAGACATCCCAAGGAAACACACTGAGAATCCAAGTTAAGGTAAAAAACTTAGCAACCAAAGAAAAATAGCATATCGCTTACTTGGGAACGTTAATAAGATTAACAACTGTTTCAGAAGACACCCTTAATTAAAAAAAAATATTTAAAGTTCTCAAAGAAATAAAATAAAACTGTCAATCAAAATAGTATATCTAGCTAAGCTTCCATGCCTTTAATCCCATCACTAAGGAGGTGGAGGTAGGGGGATCACCAAGGCCACTCTGAGACTACAGAGTGAGTTTCAGGTCATTCTGGGCTATAGTGAGACTGTACCTCAAAGAAATTTTAAAAAATAATGTATCTAACAAAAGCAACTTTCAAAAATCAAGATAAACAAGAACAGAAATATTTTGTTTGTTGACCTGTCTTTGAAGACATAATCAGGAAGTTTTAGAGTCTGAAAGCAAATGACCCACATAGATGCTAAAATTTAAAAAAAGTCACTGGAAACTAACAGCATAATAATACAAAATGACAGAAATAGATGTTTTCCTTTTTTCCCTAAGCTATGATCAGCATAACTGTATTATAAGTATATAATGTTATTGTGGTTTCAATGTAAAATGCCCCCATCAGCCCTTGTAATAGAACACTTGGTCCTTAGCTGGTGGTACTGTTTGGGAAGGTTGTGGGACCTTTTGGAGGCCAAGTCCTGCTGGAGAAATTAGGTTATGGGGGGTGGACCTTGAGGTTTACAACACGATTATTCCTAATCTTACCACCATTCCTCCCTGCCCTGAAACCTCCTATTGAATCTGCAAGTGAAAATAGAACCTTTTCCTTCTGAAAGTTGTTTTTGGTAAAACATTTGTTTGCAGCAACAAGAAAGTAACTGAGATATATATATATATATATATATATATATATATATATATATATATATATATATATAGTTATGCAACATATAAAATGTAGTATATGTGTAATATATTTTCCATAACACAATGAAGATATTCCCCAAACTGCTTCATGATTCAATACAGTAACCAGCCGGAATCCCAGCTAATTTCTTTATAGGCATTGATAAGCTGATTCTAAAATTCATATTAAAATTTCAAGAAACTCAGAAGACCTAAACAAATTTGGAAAACAAGTAAATAGGAGAAGGATGTAGAATTTCAACTTCAAAATCAACTACGGAGAACCATAATCAAGATGGACACATATTCATTATTAGAATATAATTGAGAGTCCATAAAATGCCCTGCCTTTTTTGGATAACTGTCATTCAAATTGTGTGCCAACATCAAATGCTAGAATTTTCAACAAATGGTGATAGGAAAACTGATAGCCATATACACAAAATATCTCAAAATTTACTAAACACAATGAAGTCAATATGAATCAAATATCAAAATGTAAGACTTAAATCTATAAAAGTCTTAGAAGGGCTGAAGAGATTGCTCAGTGGTTAAGACCCTTGAGTACAAAGCTTAACAACTGGCTTCAACTCCCCAGTGCCCACATAAAGCCAGATGCACAAAGTGGTCCATGCATCTGGAGTTTGTTTGCAGTAGCTGAGACCTGAGGCCCTTCTGTCTCTCTTCTCTCTCTGCTTTCAAATAAATAAATAAATAAATAAATAAGTCTTAGAAGAAACAGTAGGGATAAATCTCCCTGAACCTGTCAAAGGATTCCTAGATATGATATCATAATGTAAATAAAAAACAAAGACAAATTGAATTTCACTAATATAAAAAAGAAATTTACCAAGTGTTGTAGTTAACTTCATATTACTGGGACACAGTTCTCAACTGACACCATCTGATAGGAGGAAAGGGTTTATTTTAACTTACTGTCTCAAGGGGAAGCTTCATGATGTCAGAGGAAAGTTCGGCACAGCAAGTGGAAGGTGGCAAGGATGAGCTGAGTCAGCACTGGCAAGCTGGGGGCTAGTGAGCCTCAAGCCCTGCTCCCAGTGACGCACCTCCTCCAGACCCCAAATTGCCACCAATTGGGCATCAAGCATTCAGAGCACATGAGTATATGGAGTTTATGGGCACATGTGATTCAAGCCACCACACAAAAAGACTATCAGAAACATAGCACAAGAGAGGATATCTACAAAAGATGTAGCTAATAAGGGATTTGAGCTCAGAATTAAATTGAAATAACTTTAACAATCAAATAATAAATAACCCAATTAGAAAGTCACAAATGATCAGAATGAATATTTCTCCCAGGAACATTTACAAATGGTCAATAAGCACATAAAAGATGCTTAACATCATTAATTATTGAGGAAACTACAATGAGATTCAAAACTACAATGAGATTCTACTTCACACTAATTAGCATGGCTAGAGGAAGTCAGATAACGATAAAAGGTGTTAAAGATGTGGAGAAGTCAAACACTCACATGCTGCCAACGGAAAGAAAATGTTACAATCACTTTGAGAAAGAGCCTGGAAATTCATAAGCTATTAAACAAAGAATCATAATGTCTTATGACCCAGAAATTCCCCTCCCAGATAGGATATTTACACAAGAGAAGTGAAAACTTATTCACACCAAAACTTACAAATGAATGTTGATAGCAGTATTACTTATCACAGACAAAAAGTGGAAATAATTGAAATATCAATCAATTGACAAGTAGATAAACAAAAGGTTACTTCCATTCAACGGAACATTAGACCTCAAGAAGAAATGAAGTCCTGATGTATGTGAGCTCGTGGAAGAATCCTACAAGCATGTGTGCTGTGTGACAGAAGCCAGCACAAACCACACGTGTCATTCCACTAAGCTGCCAGGCAAGAAAAGGAAAGATGTTGGGAAAGAAAGCAGAGTTGTGATTTCTTAGTTATGGATTTCTTTTTGAGGTGCTGGAATTGCTCTAAATTGACAATGCGAATGAATAGGTAAATGTATCTGTGACTATACTAAAACACTGCACTGTGCATAAAAAACAGGAACCATTGATAAATTTAACCACATATACTTTAAAAAAATATCTTCATTCCAGAAGAAACTAAATACGAAATTATCTATCTATCTATCTATCTATCTATCTATCTATCTATCTATCTATCTATCTATCTATCATCTATCACCATGAGACACTAGAATCAATTAAAATGAGGATCAAAGAAATATGTGTAGTGGAGAGAGATCCTGGTGGCCCATAATGTAAATAGCATGCAAAACTTTTTTTAAAAAAGAATAGTTCACAAATACTTAGGGAAAGTTCAAAAACACATGAGCTTGATAAACTTTGGATTCATAGTAATTATCATTCTAGGGGAGAACTTCAATGGAATGGGGTTGGGAAGATGTTTACAATCGTTTAGTAGATCAAACCAGCCCAGGAAGTAAGAACCAGCCCCAAGGTACAATGGAACAAAAGCAAAGGAACAGACATCCAAGATTATACAGAATGTGATTTATTGAGGATTTAGTACAGAAGCCTGGTTGTGGGTTATCTGGCTGAAAAATGTTGTAAATCCCTATGATTTGAATCAGAAGTAGGAATACCTACCTACCTCCACCATCATTATGAAGATGGTGCAGTAGGCATCACATGGCCTGATGAGGTGTCCTGAGAATTGGCAAGACTGTAGTAAATGTTTGATGTTTATATTTGTTAAGGGGAAATTAAGCCTCAATTTTTTTCTACTGTATGTGCTGAAAATATCTCACAACAGAAATATTAATATTCTTTAAACTATCAGAAGTCACCAGAGAAAAAGGTAAGAGTAACTATCCAGATAGATATATTTAGTGCAAACTGATCAGACTCGATTTTATAATCCAGATATTTAAACTTATGAAAAATATAAGTTCATTTTGAATTAAATATTCAAATAACTAAGGCAATGACCACATCGAATAGCTAATTATTTTTAAGGATTTGTCCATAATTAAAACTTTATTGAAAAACTGACACCAAAATAGGAGATCAATGTTGCATACCTTACAAGACCAAACATTATTACATTGTCTTGGTAGAGTAACTGAACTTAAGGCTTTCTGTGAGAAAACAAATTCAGCAAGTTGTATAGATCATTAATGTCGTTTTCTTCTAAATGAACAGCCTTCTGTGAGTCTGGCCTTTCGTCCTGTAGGCTGGCACAGCACTGTTGAACAGCCTTCACACAGAACCACTGTCTGAGCATGGCTGAAAACCGTGGTCATTTTGTAGCAACCTGGACATTTTACATCCATGAAGTAGGAATTTGGACTTTGAACCAGCCGTTTCTTTTTATGTTTTTTCTTTTCTTCTTCCAAAAAGGGATGTAGCAAATCTCTAGCCAGAGGCATGGAGACCCTCCCACGAGCTCAGGCGTCCCGGATCCCTCTGTCCGAATAGCTAATTATTGTGTTAAGGATATTTATCAAATCTCTTCTCTGACTCAGCTCTTCCTTCGGAAATAGGCAAGTTTAAAAAGAAATGTTGAGCAATAGCCAACAGATTCACTGATTTTACTTGCATAGGAAATATGCAGGGAAAATAAACAAGGAAATAAACTCCAAGGAATTGGTAAATGCAATGTTGGGGGGGAGAGGAGAGGGTCTCGCTCTAGTCCAGGCTGACCTAGAATTCTCTATGTAGTCTCAGGTGTGCCTGGAACTCACAGCCATCTTCCTACTTTTGCCTGAGTACTGAGATTCAAGGTATGTCTCCATGCTGGGCCTAAATGCAATATTCTACAACCATCCATCAAATTGTAACTTGACAGAACTAATCAGAGAAGGCTGGCTTGATATTTTTACATTATGTCCATTATTTTATTGTTTTTGTAATTTTTGAAAAAATATTTATTTTTAATAATTGGAAACACTGTAAGAAAAGGTCTTTTATTAGTACCCCCATTTCTCTCCTCCTTGCCCCCAATCAATTGAGGGCCTTCCTCAGTGTGATTGCTGGAACATTCCATGGGTGAAGGGCTATGAATTGTGCAAGCAGTAGACAGTTACTTTTTGGAGGGGGTGGGAATGCCTCTATGAATGGCTCTAATGATCTTTCCACTCTCTCTTCTTCAAAATTCTCTGAACTATGGTGAGTGAGTTTTAAGTATGCTTTACTGTTAAGATCTTAAGTGTCTCTGAGTTTCTGCTTTGGACTGTTGTATTTGCTTCTTTTAAAAGTGAAAAAAGCATACTTCTGAGCAAAATGTTAGACAAGAGTGTGATAGCAAAGAATAAGTAAGCACTTAAAAAACAGAATGAACTAGACCCGAAGGGGAGTTATTTGCAAGTCCAGACTTGATCCACATGCTGAAAGCATAGGTTTAGGTAGCAAGGTGGTGGCAATGGTTCCAGAAATGTGCTCTATGACAACTGAAGGGGATTCTTGAAGAGTGGCTTTGCGAGATGAATCTGAAAGCTTTCACTGGGAAGGGCCTTTACTGCGAATATTCAGAGAGGGGCAACTCATTTTCTTTCTCACTTGTATCAGTAGGTAACTTGAAGCTATCCATTGAGCCTTCAGATGGGAAAAATTGACATCTGTATGGGTTTTCAATATGTCAGGGTCTGTTCCAAAGCAAATACATACATACGTAACTAAACAAATTTACTCTTAAAAGCAACAGTATATATTAAGAGAGGAAAAATAGCTAGCTGTGAACCCTCTCACTACTTCTTTTCTGGAGCTCAGAGGGAGAGAGAGAGAGAGAGAGAGAGAGAGAGAGAGAGAGAGAGAGAGAGAGAGAGAGAGAACGCCCTAGGGCTGTCTTTATAACTACCCAACAAGCTCTTAGAAATTAGCTTTTGCTGTGATTTAATAACACCATTTATGGAAAGCAAAATCTAACTTTTAACACCCACCAAGAGAATGCAAGCAGAAGGATAAGTCAGTATCCAGTGAACAATTCATTATCTTTGGGAAAATAAAGATGTAAACAACCGTTTATTTAATTTCATGAATGGGAAATGGGAGCAGAAGAAGTAAATTTGTTTCAAAGGCAGTGCTGGTGGCTGTTAAAACCTCTCACCCTACCCTGTGGTCCTACTGACATCCTGGTGCTAAAGTGAAACTAGTCAACCCGTTCTAATAGACTGAAAATAAAAATAAACAGCTTAATTACATGGTGGGTGTTTTTGAATGGCTTGCTGAATTTTAAAGAGCTCATCGTATGTAACTATTATCTGTACACTCCACAAGACTTGCTCACTTGAAGTCCTCAATGAAGGGAGAAAGATTCCACAGACAAGCAGAGCCATCCTGCATGGAACCCTAGTGTTTTGTTCATCATCAAGAGGGGAGAGGTGTGGAAGCATCATGGAAGATCATGCTTAGATCCAAACTTGTATTTCAGACCAGGGAATTAAGACAGAGCAAGGAAGAGGACTCTCTTTCTTTTATTGACTGGGATGGAATTGCAGGTTTCCTGTTTGTTGTGAGCTTTTGGAAGGAAAAACCCTAACTTTCCAACTTGATAGCATGTTGAACTCAAAGAAAAGGCTAAGTGAAACCATCAAGCAAACAAGGCAAAGACAATGTCATTAACTAAAGAAAAATAATTTTGGACCCTCTCTTTAGAAGTCATTTGGTGAACTGTAAGGCAGTCAGCGAACTCTAGTTTTAAACTTTTGGGGTGACAAAACCATGGATTAAAAAGAAGTTGAGAGTGAGAAGGATGTAAAAGAGGGGAGAGAGAAAAAAAATATGCACAGAGAACAAAGGATAAAGAAAGAGGAGGGAAAATTCTGAAAGAAAAAGAATTAAGAAAAACAGAAATCTAGAATTTTTAGGGTCAATCAAACAACGTTTAAGTAATTGTCTGCATGTAAGTGGCAAGCTGGTCATAGGAATTCCTCTTTGAAAAAAGTGTTCTAGCGATAATTAATTTCTCACAAAATAAAAAGTCAGTATATTTAGTTTTACAGTAACTGAAATATATTGCCTATCATATCTGTCCATTTCTTTTTCCCTTAAGAAAATCTAAGTGGGTGAGTCTCTTTTGGATGTTGGAGTGATGTACAGCATTCAGGTCTTGTCGTGAGGGAAGGCAGGGGATGGTGAGCCCACAGAGAGGAGGGATGTGTGTGCCCGGGGAGCTCCTGTGCATCTGCCAACACAGGCATCTCTCCCTCTTGCTTCCTGAAGTCTGCAAGAAATGCACCCCTCCAGCTTTTGTTTTACCTCAGGTGCAGAAAGTTTGGTTGGTCATATTGTTCAGTTCACAGTACTTTCTAGGTGCATAGAGTTCTACTGATTTTCCAAGTTATGAATGAATATAAAAACTCTGGTAAGAATATATGTATCTCCATTCCACTTTATTCTCCATTCCCATTTCCTTCTTCTATGAGCTTGAAATTGCACTTAGTAGTAAATTACAAAGTAGAGCGCTTTGGTTTGTGTGAATAGCATTGGGGTCTTGCCTTGCGTCTCTATTTTCTTTCATCCCTATGGTTTTGGAAGCCCACTCCTCACTGGATCGCTTCTATCTGCTACACAGAATTCCAGAGTGTGAATCAAATTTTTACTTGTCACTTTAAAGTACAACAGAGTATCTTTCCATTTTGCGCTGCCACAGAAATTCCGCAGGTAACATCCCTGAACCTCTCCTGTTCTAGAATTTCTCTACAACTATTGCGGGATTGCAGGTATGTAAATAAAACAAATCACTGCTGAAGGACTCTCCAGGAGACTACAACTCCACTCTTACTGAGAGTATGTCTGGCATTTTCAGAAATCTCATGTCTATAAAGTAATATCTCAATCTTGCTTTGATTTTTTTTCACTCACCTCATTACTGATGAACTAGAACCTTTGGCTGGTTGCCATCATTTCCTTTTCCTCTTCTTAGGAGACTCAGACATTCATATTTTTTTGCTTGTTTTACAATTGGGTGTAGCATTAATTAACCTTATGTAACAGTGGATTAAAAATATATATATGTGTGAAATGCTTGATTAAAGGAGTTCAATGATGGTTCACTATCAATGTATAATTCAACTGTCTCTCTTAAAACGGAAGCATCACTTGATTTTATAGATTAAATGCAATAACCACTGATGAGTGAAAGGCAAAACTCAAAAAAAAAAACTATGGAGAGTGTTTTCTTAACTTGGAACATGTGAAGTAAAAATAATCACAGAAGTCAAAGGAAAAAATTTGGCAAATTTACCTTAAATTAGAAAGAAGTAAAATGTTTTCACTAGCGCTTCTATAATAGATTATGCTAGGTCTTCAGCAATTTCATGAGACAATAAAAATTTTAAGATGTGAAAGTAGAAAAGAAAAAGCTTCAATACTCTTCCTCAAAAATGAAACAAAACACAGTAAGTTATTGAAACTACTACATGCAATAAAAGTATTAAATTAAGTTTCCTGAGGACAATTCTTCCCCAAACTAAAAGTGTTTCATGACTATATAAAAGTACAATTAGCTATATCAAAAATAAATGAAATTTCATTGTCTATACAAGAAAAAAAAACTCCACACTGTTTGAATATTGGGCTAATGAAAATATAGTATCTCTATAAACATAATTTTAAAAATATAAAATATATAAAAGTTGGGGCTGAAGAGATGGCTCAGCAGTTAAGGCACTTGCCTGTAAAACCTAACAACCCTGGTTTGATTCCCCAGTACCCACATAAAGCCAGATGCACAAGGTGGCACATTCATCTGAAGTTTGTTTTCAGTGGCTGGATACACTATTGTACCTATTCTCTCTCTCTCTCTCTCTCTCTCTCTCTCTCTCTCTCTCTCTCTCTCTCTCTCTCTCTCCTATTAAATTATATGTGTGTGTGTGTGTGTGTGTGTGTGTAAAACCAATTAAACTACAGTCTAATATCATCATGACATGACCTAACTTTGGGAAGCTACTAGTAGAGTCAAATTATCCCACAATTCTCAGTAAAGGTTTGAAAAACTTGACAAATATTATACATTCAGAATAATTAAATACATCAATGTCCTGGTGCCAGTGATAGAGACGAGTCTTAGGATTCTAAGCACACTTTCTCTTCTTCTTGTCACCTTGATGAATTTTGGGTCTCACCATCCATATTCACTGCCACCTTTGAAAAGGGGAATTTCTAGCCAAGAGTGAAACCAGCTCGAATCAAGTTTTACACGGAAGACTATTTGATGAGCTCACAGTATCCAAGTATCCATTTAGCCAAAGAACATCTTGGGGTTATATCTTTTTGTAGTCATGTTTTTTTTTTGTTGATCAGTATCAATTCCCTCCTACATATTGTGCTTTATGTCCAGTCAGAGAACAGTTGGTTAGCCCCAAAACTTATTGCACCTGGGAGCACTTCTTGTCTGGCTGGTTGGTTATAGCTTTCAGGATCCACACTGCTTGGTAGGAAGGTGACTGATGACTTCTCTCTCCAAACAGGCTAAATAACACTTTCCAGTATGATGCCAGCTAGGCATCAGGGAGGTGGCTTTCTTCTCAGGTCCAGCTTGATTTCTCAGTGTCCTGAAACTGCAGCATCTGGTGCCTTCAGCAACAGGGCTTTCACTACGGGTAAACCAACAGCATTGCCAATAGTCTGTACTGGGGGGGGGGACAGGTGTGGTGCCTCTCTCACCAAGAAGTTACTGGGGGACACCCATCCTTGGCAATGGTGTGGACCTGTAACAAGTTACAGCTTCAGGACATGGCTTTCTCTTACCCAGCAGGGCATGTCTGATCCAACTCTCTTTAATCTGTATTTTTAATTAACGAATATAGAAGTAGGTTTCTGTATGACCCATTCAAACAGTTTTTGGTTTCATGTACCTCTCCCTCTCTTCCTCTCTGTGGCTGCAAAGGAAAAGGAAATAAAAGGACCAGAAAAGCCAAGGCATAGAGACACACAAAAGACAGTCTGTGGTAGCAGTTCTTAGTCTATAGGGAAATATGTGAAAATTCAGTGTTAAGCAAAAAAGCGATGTGAAATATAACGCATTGAAGAACATGATGTCAGTGAGCACTCTTGGAATTCAGAGGCTACTGCAAGGTAAGTCAACTGCCTGGATGAGAGAAGGTTCCAGAAAGGAGATATGTTGGATATCCTTGTCCAGTTGAATGAATTTATGGCAACTGTTTTCCTGTATATTGCTTTTGCTTTCTGCAGAAACTAGAAAATACATATCTGGCATGACTACCATAGTTGGGCAATCTCTGGAAACAAGGGATAGGCCAAGAAGGTAAATGCAGGTTTAATACACTACTCTCTTCTCCAGAAAGAAATTGAGCATTTCGGTAGAATTTGTCTTGGCATCTGTCCAAAAAGGAGATGATATGTCATTTAGGGTTTTGGTATGGTTTAGTTCAAATAACAGCAATACTGTAACACTAAACAGTTCCATCGTATTTTAAATCTTCCCAGGGCCAAATACAACTCAGGATATTTCCAACTGTTGCATTGGAAAGTCATTAGAAGGAGTAGATTGTTTGAAATGAAGAAACCAAGTTTTAGCCTCTTCAGATGAAATTTTTATACTGGGCAAATAAATCCATGAGCAGTGCAAAGTGAAAGGCCTGGGTTATGGTTCATCTCTGGTTGTCAACTTGACAGCATTTAGAATCACCATGGAAACATCCATGGTTATGCCTGTGATGGACTTTCTAGATGAGGTTCTTTGAGGTGGAAGGACATGGGTGGTATCATCCCATGGGCTGGGGTCCTGGGCTGAATAAAGAGGACAGCAGGCTAAGGAGCAGCATTCATCTCTCCTCTCCTCTCTCTCTCTCTCTCTCTCTCTCTCTCTCTCTCTCTCTCTCTCTCTCTCTGTTCTGGTCACCTGCCCTCCCCGCCATGATGAACTGAAACATGGAACTGTAGGCTGTACCAAACCTTTCCTCCGTAGACTGATTTCTTAGTGGGCAAACAATGAGTTGTTATCCCCAATTCCCCGCTGCCCTCCCCTCCCCCATCTACTGTATAACCTCCTCCATGGGTCGTCTGGATCAGTCCTTGTGACCGGGGACCATGGATAGCCTAGTATTCAGCCAGGTTCTCCTGGCCATGCCTCTGGATAATCTCCCCCACCACGGCTCTCACAATCTTTCACTGAGTCGTGGTGGATGAGTATTAAGGCTGCTTTAAGGTTGTGAGCTTAGGGGTCTTTGTGTTGAAGATCTTTGGTTTCTGTCTCACTGGCTTATCCTGTGTTGATTTAATGGCTGTGGCTGTGGGCCCCTTGTTCATCCCGTCATTCTCTGTGGAGTTCCATTTGGATCCTCCACGATATGACTGTGGTGGCTCCTCTCTTGCCAGAATCTCAGCTATCGGCCTATGGTCGGTTGGTAGGGTTAGATGGTCTCCAGCTCTCTCGCTGCATCCTGAAAAATACAAACATAATCTCCATTGGAGAGTGAGATCAGTGTAGGTTAACAAATATACACAATTCTGGATTACCTAGATTCTATTTTTAGTGGCCTTCCTGTCACTCGCTCCCATAGTGCATCTTGTCTTGGTAGCCCAAGAGTACGGGATCCAGTGCCTATCGCCCTGAATCCCTAGTTCCAGACAAGGAGTCCCCCTCACTAAGTGGAAAATTGGCCGAATTTGAAAGCTGTTGATTGTCTCCCCCAGGCCCAGGCTTCTCTATTACACAAATGCTCCTTTCTTGGTTCGCTGTTCCCTCCCAGTAGGAGGTGTGGTCAGCCTACTCATAGCCGCAGATTGTGTTTCGTGCCGTAGACTGATTTCTGTCAGACATTTTGTACCAGTAATGAAGGTAACTGGTACCATATAATTCCCATCATGCTTCAGCATATACAGAGGCCATTTTCCTTTCAGGAAGTCTTTTCCTTTTCATCTTCGCTCCTTCCTTTCATCCTTCCTTCCCTGCTTCCATTCCTTCCCTTTCCCTTCTTTACTGTCTGCTGGTCCATTCTCTTCCCCTTCCCTTCTCGTTCCCGTTCCTCTTTTCCACATCTTTTCCCTTCTCTTTCCCTCTCTGTTATCCTCTCCCCTCCCTTGTCCTCTGTCCTTCCCTCCCACCCTACTGCATTCCTTCCTTTCTCATTCCTTCCTTTTTACCTCACTCTCTCCTATCCTGCCCTCCCTTCTTTTCTTTCCCCTTCCTTTTCTTTCCTTGCTTCCCTCCCTCTCCCCTTCCTTCCTCCTTCACGTCTTTTTTTATGTTTTTATTGGCTTAAAATTGCATATATTAACACAACAATATGCTCAGTATCATAGGTTCTTAGATAAAGCCATTGAATCCATGATGAAATTCCCTTTTATTCATTAGTTATTCTCCCCCCCATGACTCTTACATTCTTTCCACCCCCTCTTCCGCAAATTTCCCTGAGTCATAGTGGGTGAGTTTATATTTTGTATAGTTATTACATTTTTAAGAGTCTGTAGACTTGTATTCTGGACAATTTTGGGCACCCTTGGTGCCTCTCTCTATCGTCCTTCCCCAGGTTATCTGCCTTGCTGTGGGAATAGCTCTTTTGCTCGCCATCTCACTTCCTTAGAGGTTGCACTAGGACTCTAATAAATCTGTATTTAGCATTTCCTAAGGACCAATTATTTTTCATAGTTACCAAGACGGAAAGTTCACGTGAGACATGACCTCTCTCCTTGATGACTTTGACCAGTAGGAGAGGCCTGCTGTCCTTCCTTCTGTCACCCTCAAAGACTGAGTAACTGTCAGTTCTGAGCAAATAAGAGACTGTGCTATAAAAGAACCCAACCACCTTCATTTTTCTTATTTTTGGATGTCAAGATTTTTTATTAGTCCCAAAGGAAGCTATGCTTCCCTTTTTCTTTTCTTCATGATCTCATATAGCATCTGACTGTATTTGTAGATGGTTAGTTCAATTTCTGCTGAAAATGATTAAATGCTAAGACCACTGACTAGACATGGGAAAGTTGTTGACTTAGGAATTAGAAAGGCCCCCAAGGATGATCATTTTGGACAGTAGTTAGGTGGGAGGAGCACCATGCTTCAGTGGCCAAAGGATGAAGGAACAGAGCTGTTTCATTACTCGGCTCCTCTGACTTTTGCACTTAATTAAAATATTTATTTATTCATTTATTTACAAGCAGAGAGAGAGATATAGAAGAGAGATAGACAGAATGGGTATGCCAGGGCCTACAGCCTCTGCAAATGAACTCCAGATGCATGCGCCAGTTTGTGCATCTGGTTTTCTGTGGGTACTGGGAATCTAACTTGGGCCTTTGGGCTTTGCCAGCAAGTGTCTTAACTGCTGAGCCATCTCTCCAGTCCCTGACTTTTGTACTTTAGTGGTTTTATCCTGGGTTGCTTTGTCAGTCTTCAATAACAAAACACTTATGGACTGCACTTCATTCAAGTGGCTAATTATTATATTGTTAGACTACTCCAGGCATACATAATTGCACTCCATGTGTAATAAAAGTTTCCATCCTCACTTACATCATTTATTCACTGATTTAAAATTTTGTTTTCAGGGTATATTTACTAGACTTACAGCTTTATCCTAGGTTCTGGCTGACTTCCAGGGTAGTGAAATTCAGCTTTTCTAATATCTAACAGAACTTAACATGTGAGTATACCTTGGGATTTTAACTCTTCCAACCATGGCTTGCTTTTTAAACTTTCCCTTTCACGGTTTTCTTCCTCTGGATTAAGTGTCCCCTTTAAAATATGGGACCCCGAACTGAATAAAATCCTATGGATGTGGGGGGGGGGAGCGAAGCATGATGGCAGATGAGTAGCAGCCACTCGCTCTGTAAAGGTTTGATTTCCCAGCTGGAATCCAAACCCCAGACCCCAGCCGGCCCTGAACCCAAGCCCACCCTCTCCCCAGATACTGCACCAGCCCAGACAGGGTTCCCCAGTGGCTTTCTGCTCTGCAGAAGAATGGAGAGCCGCCTCTTCCCCACCCCAAGCTCCCGCCATCACCCATTGTTCCTCCCAGCCGCTTCCCAAGCCCTTACTGGCTGAGCACCTCTCCCACCCAGGGCCCCTTCCCTCCAGTGCCCCATACTTGGGCACAGTTCTCTTCGTGACCCCCTTCACACGCAGGCAGACGTACATCTAGGGCAAACTGACCTAGCTCGGTTCTGGAAGCCCACTTGGGACCGCAGCTGCTGGTGGGGGCAGGCCTCTGGCAGATACCTTGGAATCGCTGCCACTGCTGGGAGGACAGAGGCCAGTACAGGCAGGGACCAGGCGCCACTGCCAGGAGGGCACAGGTGACTTTGGTGGGCACCAGGGACTGTGTGCCACTGAAGGGAGGACACAGGTTGGTCCAGGAATTTGATAACATGGAATACATGAGCAATAGGAAGCTCTCACCAGGCGCTTGATTCTGGGCTGCTCGGGCTGGGTTGGCGTGTGGAATCAGAACAGGTCCACCAAGTACTGGCCCAAGGAGAGTCTAGAACCTTGAGTCTCTTCCTCTAGTGGGAGAGATAGCATTCCAGATCTGCTTGCTGCAGTCAGGTGGGAAAACACTGGGCTCTATAGCTTGGGGTGCTGGGGCTGTTTCTAATGCAGCATAACAATCGGGGACAGCAGCCTAAGAGGTGGCTCTAAGGCTAAATAGTCACATACAGAGGGATCCAGACAGGTAAATATCTGAGCCTGGCTGTGGACAGAACACCCCACAGGAAAGACCTCTGTTTAAGATCAAACCTAGTGATCTTTCCACTGGAAGCAAAGCAGGCTGAACAGTACTCCCCAGGGTGCCTGAGTCCCACTCCCCTACCTGGACATGGGCAGAAACCAACGGGAAAAAAAAAAACCACAGAAATCAAAGACGGAACTCCCCAACTCAGGGCCCCTAGTCCCATTATGGAATAGGAAAGAGGCAAGGAAGTGGAGACAACAAATATATAATCCCAAAGAGAGAATAATATGACTCCTGACCACAACTGCAATACAAAAATGAAGCAGTTAGTGGCTGATATGGAACCTATGAAAAAAGACATGAATGAGATAAAGCTCACCAACACAAGCATAGACTCCAGACTGAATTTAATGGAGAGAACTATGAATGAATTCAGAAACACATTAAGTGAATTGAAAGTGAACCAACTACAGGAGGAGCTAGACAATCAATTGATTAAATTTGATGAGGACTTAAGAAGAGTTAAAAATGATTT
>PVHP010022911.1:0-27886 GCA_004024765.1 Zapus hudsonius
CCTAAATGCATTTTTATATTATGAGGCATTTTGATTTAATACACACATGGGCAAATGTGAGGGCATTCATTGTTTACTATGAATTGAGAATTAGATGATATTTCCCCCCAAAATGCCCCCTTCCTGCTTCTCACTGCCTGTGTGCCACCTCCCATCTCTAGCCAGCTGAGCTCACCTGCCTCTGCTTACCTTATCAGTTCATCTTCATCCAGCAACACACATGCTCTAGCACCACTGCCCCAGTACCACAGAGTGATGCCAGATGTACCAGTAAGAGATGTACCAATACCACAATGAATGATTCAGACAGCCAGGGCAAGAGCGACACCAAGAAACAGGTGTTTGGAAGGAGAAGGGATGACTTTGAAATTTTGTGATAAAGCAGGATTTTGAAGCGAGGTTATGGGAGGAGAGCAAGATGAAGGGATACAGATTGGATAGTGGAAGCCAATGAAGTAGGCAAGACAAGTGCTGAGCATTTGAAAGGTAAGGATGGGGTACATGTTTACACTGATTCCTTACAAAGAACACAGATCCTATTTCTATATGCCACAGGGCAATCAATCCAGTAAATATCTATCAAATTTAATGGGACCTGTCACAGTATCTCAATTGCACTGTGGTAATGTGTCCATCAATATTGTAGGTGTGTGAGAAGCTCTCTGGTTTATACAACAGAGCTGATTTATATAGAGAGCTCATATTTATGGTGGGTTAACAGGGGATCTGACATTGCTGCTCAAGGGGTCAGAAATTATTCTCTCAGAATAACCCCTTACCATGAAGTAAGGCATATCAGAAAGATCTTCCAATGCTCTCCTTCATTTTCACACTGAGACAGAAAGTTGCAGATGGTGGATTTCCTGTGGCTGTCTCAGGAATCATAGTTATTTTCAAATGAAATATTATATCTCAAAAAGTATACTCAGCTTCACAATTAAGATATCACGGAAGTAAAGAGATTGTCAATTGCCACTGAATTCTGTACAGTGAGGTGTCCTAGGGGAAGGAGAGGAAGCCTTAACTTGGGACTGCACACTTCTTAGATAGACTTACTTGATCTGTGCTCTGTGTTACCATACCCACAGGACATTCTGTAGATGCTTAGAACTTCCAGCAAACCCCCATTAACGGGGCTTGCCTCTGTTCTGTTACAGTTGGAAGCATTCAGCAAGTGTAATTTAAAACTTCCTAGCATTCCTCAAGCTATGCTGCCAGGAAATATAGGATTCCAGTAATTGCAGAGCAATGCTGCATTGATCCCAGTCTCCTTTTGCCATTTTTGACTCAGAAAGAATTTCTAATCATTTTGAAATCCATCGATCACTTGTATACTACTGTTTAGGAAATAATCCTTAATGGAAACGTCACTCTGGCTAATACCATACATAAATGTACATTTATAGAAGGGGGTTATTATTTTATGGTTTTTATTCTGGGTTACCCAGTATCCCACTTCTGCAATTCTCATTTGTCCTGGCTGTCCCCTCTGGATTGTCGGTGGGAAGATTCTGTTCCCTGGGCAAATGGTCCTGCCCACTGTGTAATTCCTCCAGGTACTACTGCACTCTTCAGGGCAATTAACCTTATAAGCTGCAACATGAAAAGCCCGACCCAAACTACCAGGTGTGTTTGCAGATCATAGCATGGGCCCTAATAGATGCTTTTAAATTATGCCCTGCCACAGGCTTTTCAGAATGGAATGCAGTCAAAATAATTCCCGATTCATATAATTTAAACACAACAGCATGAATGACTAACTGCAAAGTGTAAGGGGAAAAATAACAACAGAAGTATTAAGAAAATAATCCAAGCCCGGCTACAAACAAATACGATTCTACCTCCCACTTTTTGTGGGATTGAAATTATCAGCCCTTGAAAGACTGAGTCACCTTGTTACCTTTGAGCACTTGGAAGGTTCTGGGGCCAGAATGACAAGGATGCTCAGAGCTATAGGAGAAAGAAACCAACAGAAGGAAGATATGCCTAATGGGTAACAAGTGAGCTGCATGGCCAATAGAAATCCCTTCCTGCACATCACACTCCCTAATATCACACTAATATCAAAGTGGTCCATATCTGCGCTTGTAGAAAGCTCCCCAATGAGTCACCAAACTCCCTAGAGTATTTTATGCTGCACAGAACATCTACTGGCCTTTCTCCTCCAATACTTTTACAGGCACATTTCTTCTACAGCCACAGCCTCCATGAACTGCTACCTGCCTGGGATCCCATCTTTGGATTTCTTCCATGTCCCAGTAGGATGCCACTCTATGGTCATGATGATGTGTTATTCATGCAGTGACAGAGCTAAGGTGGGCAGCACCCCAGGTGCAAACACTGGAGCAAAACAAGTACTCACTAGTGATCATGAAATGGTGACATTTACCACTTAATGTAACTGAAATTGCATAGATCTTTAAATTTCAAGTCTATGATGCTAGGAATTATCTACCTAGATACTTTCAACTTTAATTTCT
The DNA here is from genome assembly GCA_004024765.1 of Zapus hudsonius. Lineage (NCBI taxonomy): Eukaryota > Metazoa > Chordata > Mammalia > Rodentia > Dipodidae > Zapus > Zapus hudsonius. Next base: position 2,481 of record PVHP010022911.1, read on the forward strand.
TCATTTAACAAAAGTGCATTGAGCTGGGTGTGGTGGTGCACGCCTTCAATCTCAGCACTCTGGGAGGCTGAGGTAAGAGGATCACTGTGAGTTTGAGGTCACCCTGAGACTATATAGGGAATTGCCAGTCAGCCCGGGCTAGAGCAAGACCCTACCTGGAAAAAAAAGAAGAAAAAAAGTAAAATGAATTAGCTTCTTTGCATTGCTGTAACTAATATACCCAAGAAAACAATTTAAGGCAGGAAGAATTTATGTTTGACTCATAATTTTCAGCAGGTTTAATCTATCATTATCTGGCCTAGTATGGCTGGGCAGAATATCATCTCATAGACATACTGAGACTACTAACTGCCTAGGTGTTATTCCAATCAGGTTGACAATTTAGATTAACCACTGTTCTAAATAAAACAGAGCATGTTGAGGGTCTTGGGAAGTGTAAGTGTTGTGACAGTCTTGTTTCTAATTGTTTTAAGTCAAAAGCTCAGCATGACACAGACACATTGTGTGAGCCTTCAGCAGATGGGTATAGTAACCCAGGATGCTCAGAGCTCTCTCTCTATGCCTTCCTGTGTAATTTGCTGTGCAGGCCATTCTAAAAGATTGAACTCTGTGCTCAGCACTCTGCCATTCCTAGCTTTACAGCCTGAGATCCCAATTAATAACCAATATTCCCAGTCTCATTCCCTCATGACATCATTCTTTAAAAAGAAGCTCCTTTTCTATTTGTCATCATCATTCCATCTTCCTATAGTTAGGAATGTCTTCCTAACCTGCTCCATCCTTCGTGAGGCCTAGTCTCACTATTTCTGTCTGTTCTCTCAGATACATTCTGTCTGTGGTTTGTTCACTCAGCTGCTGCACCTGAGAGAGTCTGCTCTTTTTTTCTGGGTTTACTTTATTTTTTTTTAACCTGAAGGTATAGATGTGTTCCATCCCCATGGTACTTACTGGTGAGTGAAGTCAGCCTTTGACTTTTCCTGAGTCTCCAAATCATATTTCTGTAAGGAGTACATCTACTCAGTGTTATTGGACTATTTTGAACAGACCTATTTCTTTCTCCTTTTTCCCCCAAGCTTGTCCTGCCATGCTAACTCCCTGTGGAGACACTTAAGAGATAGAGCTGCTCAAAGACAGCTCAGTAACTTAGTCCTGGAATGTGGCCAGGTGTGTTTTTTCTCCATTTGTATTTTAGAGCCTGCTAAAAAAGCTCTCAGTAAATATTTGCTGAAGTGTAATAATTTTTAAAGACATGAGTTTTATGCAGAAGTTATTTTATAAGCCATGAAGTGAGAAAAACAGAAGTACCTACCATAAGATTGCACATAGAATTTGAAGTTGGCAATTGCTTGTATACTGCTTTTATTGCAGCCCAAACACATTTCCAAAGTGGAAGTAAAATAAAATAACTGATTTAGTGAGCACTTATTTAATATATCTTAATGTCTGCTCCATCCCTTTAAGAGTGAGGAATAGCTTCAAGATTTGTTTTTGTCTTGCAGAACAGAATGCCAAAATCAAAACTCCGACTAGCAAAAAGCAGAGGTAGGAACAGGCACATGGGCAGGAGGATGGTTTAGACATGGACACATTTCTGTTAACTCTATATATGGGACACAGGCTCAAGAAATTCATACATTGAGCTCCTAACTCAGTACTTCAGGTTATGACTTAGTTTTGAAATAAGGTCATTGCAGTTGTAAAAGTCATATTAGAGTCAATGAGTACCCAAGCCAATATGACTCATGTTCTTACAAAAAGTGAGAAATCAGGGCATGTTGGACATGCACATAGGGGAACACCATGTGCAGATGAAGGCAGAGCCCACGATGACACTTCCACAAGCCCAGAAGTGATACCAGCCAACTGCCAGGCATTAGTGGAGAGACAGGAGCCAGTTCTCTCTCAGACAACTTGGAAGGGATCAGCTCTGATGTCACTGCGGCCTCAGACTTCTGGCTCCAGAACTATTACTGTCCAGTGTATATTATACATCAGCCCTAGCCAAGAAGTAAAGTATGTATGTGAGAATGTGAAAGCCAGGAATGTGGGAAAGTGGACTGTACTGGAGACTTAACATGGGACCTGTAATATACAGGTGTCTGTGGAAGCCCTGAGAGCAGGTCAAACCCCAGGGTGAAGCATTTACAAAGCAGCATACTTGAGGGAGCAGCACTTATGGGGAAGGAGCAGGAGCCACAACTGTAGGGCAGGTGGAGAAGCTAAAAACCAGGGAATCTGGCTTGCCTTCTCTTAGGTGACTCTGGAACAATGGGTGAGACATAGGAGATCCTCAGGAAATAGTGCCAAATTGGTTAATAGTGCCAAATACTGCGTTATCATGGGACTAATGTCACGGCGGCAAGTATTTCTGTTACATAGTGAAAGGATAAATTTAAAACTATGAATTTCAGAAAGCAAGCATTTGAAACATTAGAAAATTCATTCTTATGCTGGAAATTCAGAGCACTTCCTGGGCAAGCATGCATGGGAGTCTGAGGAGGCTTGAGAGACCTCTGAAGTTTGATCCCCAGGACCCACATAAACATCTGGATGTGGCCAAACATGCCAGTAATGGCAGTCCTGTAGGAGAAACAGAGATGCAAAATCACTGGAGCGCATGAAAAAATGGCAAGCCCTGGGATCAATAAGAAAGACTGGTTCAAATAAGAAGGGGCGGTTGGAAGAGTGAAGGAGCTGCACACTGGATGTTCTGCTTTGGCCACCGCTTGAGGGCTCATAGGGTGCTGGAGGGGCGCATACTGTGCGTGTAACAAACACACAAGCACACTCTCTCCTATAGACACTGCATTCTGCTCTGCACCTTGCTCTTCTTAGGCTGTTTCTACTTCACAGTATTTCTTGAAGCTTCTTCCTTTTGTGTGCATAAGAGTTTGATTCTTCCTGCTTCTCTCAAGTGGCTGCAAAGTATTCTACATTTTGAGAATGACACTGCTTATTGAAACATTTCCTCCTAGAGGATGTTTAGATGCTTTCTATTGAAACCAATATTTTTATGAATACCATTGACATTTTCCATAATATGCATACAAGTAAGAAATGTATTTTACAGGTGAATTGATTATGCAGATTTACTTAAGATAAGTTTTTAATCGGTATGGTAAATTTCAAAAAGTGGAATTTGGGTGTTTGTGGATACGTTAGCAGTAATTAGGAGAGAGTTTTACCAGTTCACATTTTCACAAAGTTTCAGTACCTGTTAGTACCTGTCAGTTCCTGGCTATTGCTGATGTGCACCATCAAACATTTTCATTTATGTAATTTCTTAGATGAATAGTTGAATTCTCTTATCACTTTCATTGTACTTTTCAAAGTGAAATTGAGAACTTTATACTATGTTTAAGAAAGATTTGAATTCCATCTTTTCTCAACTGTACAGCCACACATCAATGCCTCGAGAGCTGAGAGCAGTCTTTCCTATTTTTCTAACTTTTCCTTTGCCCTTTGTTTTTGTTTATGAAGGTCTTTGATTTTGATATTTCATTTTTTATGTTATTGAATGTATCAATTTCTTTTTTTATGGACTTGTAATTTGTTTCACAAAGGCCTGCACTCCCAGGATTATAAAATAATTCTCCCAGTGTTTTTTATTTTACTTTTAAATTTTCACGTGAGGTTGTTGACATGAGGTTCAGTATTTTTCACCACTTTGGCTATTTACTTGTGTTGATGTCTATTCATTGATAACCTTCTGTTTCTCCTTCAATATAAGATAGCTCCTTTATGATACAGTGTTTGCAGGCATATTGGTTCTATGCTGAGTTTTCAATCCAATGATCTGTTTATTCTTAAACCTACATTAATGAATTCATTTTTGTTTTATACTCTGTTTCCTTCTTGGAGGCTTAATGTTCTCTTTTTGTTCTAGAGTTTTTGACATTTTTCTTTGATTTTTGAATAACTATCTAGCTTCTAAAATACCTTGTCCTGTTGGTACCTTTACTAGAAGTATGTTAAATTTCAGACTTATTCAGAATAAGCAGTGTTGCAGTCAGCCACACGCCGCTGGGATGAATCTTCAAACCAGGCACAATTTGGGGGAGGAAAGTATTTATTGAAACTACAGATTGAGGGGAAGTTCTGTAACAGGGAAAGAGGCTGGCCCTCTATCACAGGTCCGAGCAGAGAGAGAAACCCATCACCTACATCACACACACAGAACAGCAAAACAGACAGGAGAGGCAGGGGGCCAAGGAAAGAATTTCTTCCTCTTTATATAGGCTTTAGGGCGAGGTCCTGCAACCTTATCACAGACTTAATTGCTTCCTGAGTCTCTGGAATTTCCTTCCTGCATGGCTCATATAGGAAAGGATGTTTACTTCTAGCTTCTTTGAGCTTCCTTACATCCTTCCCCCTACTGAGAGGCTGCCTCCCTGTAAACATCCTCAGAGACCCACTCAAGATTACTTGAATAGTCAAGTTGGCAACAAAACTTAACCATCACAGGCAGTTTCATATAATTTTAATCATTTTATACAAGTGCATTTTAAAGCATTTTCTGTGGATTAGTTTTAGTCTTGATGAAGAAACTAAGTTCTTATATTTTAAAATTCTCATTAGTTTCTTGAAATGTAAATACGAGATTTATTCCCTATGCTTTTCATGATTTCACCTGTGTTTCTGTGGGTATGGATAATATGAAGTACTCTTATATTCATCATACTATAGAAATCTTCCCTGTATAAATCTCATCAGGTCAGAGAGGCTTTTCAAAGGCTGCCTGGCACAAATAGGGCTTATCTCTTATAATGCAGTAAATTGACAATCACTTTCTAATGAAAAGGTGTTTACACATCTGAGGGCTTACTGAATTTCCCCTGACACTCTCAAAATCATATGTGGCTATAAACAAATTCTAAGAGCAATGGGGTAGCAGACAAGTACATAACCTATGTGAATATTGTCTTAAGTGTTTTTCCTGTAACCAATCCTGCTTTGGAGTTTTTTGATCAGAGATAATAAAATATGTAATAAAATATCCTTACTCAACAATATAGGGTGTTTTGGAGTAGTTGAGACAGAGGGCATGAATAGTAATATGTTAATGATAAGAAAATATAAGATAAGTGTGTGAGTGTGGTGTATTGTTTAGCCAACAGAAAATTTAATGTCATTTCATCAATCTGAATGTGACATCTTTGTGAGACATTTGAAAATTGAGGTCAATGGAACATGTCACTTCCTACTGCTAAAAAAACTGGTCCCTATATTATAGAACAATAAAATATTTAACAATCATAAGTTAACTAATTATCTTTAATTGATGTGTAGTGTTTTGATTCTGGTATCCCCCATAAACTTAATGTGTTCTGAATGTTTGATCCCAGCTGATGGCAGTTCTGGAATTGGAACCTTGTTGGGGTTGTGTTGTTGGGGGTGGGCTTACGGGCTGGCTTTCCACATGATCTGAGAAAACCCAGGTTGACAATATTCCCAAATATGTGCCTTCACTCAACAATATAGGGTGTTTTGGATTAGTTGAACAGGGGGCATGAACAGTGATATGTTTAATGTTTCCACAAAGTAACCAAAATATTTTCAATTAATGGGTTTTAATAATCTGCTCTCACCAAGGAAACTCTAATAAGTTAACCTTTTTAGTAGCTAATTGACACAATAAATAATATGAACATACAAGCGAACAGAGAAAAAGAGAAAAACATTTTATAAAGGAGCAACAAGTATCAATTACCTCAAAACTTTGTTATCTATAAATATAGAAAACATTGATGTACATATTTCCTTCTAGGAATATGCTTGTTGGGTTCATACATATGAATTGGTTGCTATTTATTTAAGTTCTAGTCTTTGGAAAACTTATGTAAAACTGGATGTTACTTCTCCCCTGAGTGGATGGAAGGAATTGCAGGTGAATACAGTGGTCAGTAGTAACTAACAAACAGGCATGCATAGCTTATCTGAGTTTTCTGAGCCCTTGTTTCCACATTTTTGTTTTTGTAACTACCCAATTTATCCTCCAGACTTGTAGAAATAACAAATTTGTCTTGCTTTACTCAAAATGTCTAAACACCAAAAATGTCATGTAAATATATCATAAATGTCCTTAAAAGCCTTACTGCTGTTGAAGTGAGGAGTTCGTGGCCTTCTGGGAGTCAGGAAGAGACAAGCGTCCTCATCACCTCTCTTGGGTTGGTCAGCTGAGGAATGAAGGTGTTTGTGAGGTTACTGCCCTCAAGACTGAACTTCATGTGTTTTGTGAGAAGAGAGTTTTACAAAAGTGGAGAAGAGGTTGACCCAGCCTACCACACATTGGTTTCTTTCTGTGCCCTAGAAAATCATAGGGAGCTTTCACTAGCACAAAACCTCTTGGAATCTAGATCTCCCCAGTCCTGTACATTCAGAGGCAGGGGTTGTGTCTGCCCTTCTGCATCCCTTGGCCTGCCTGGGCATCTGCCTGGATGGGCACAGGCCAGCTGCTCCTTGAGGATTGTGGGTAAGTGAAGAGAAGGTCCTTCCCTCACTATTCCCTCCCTCTCTCTCTCTCTCTCTCTCTCTCTCTCTCTCTCTCTCTCTCTCTCCCTCCCTCCCTCCCTCCTTCCTCTTTCTTTCTTTGATTTTTACAAGGTTAAAGATAGAACCCAGGGCCCTGTGTATGTTAAGTAAGCACACCACAACTGAACTACATCCCAAAACCTGTGTATTCCTTTACTCACTTTATGCCCTTATCCTCTTGAGTCTGCTCTCTGTTAGGACATGGAGTGAAATCCTTGTCTCAGGGTTTGCTTCCAAAATACCCAAAACCAAGAGAGTGCATTGAACATACTGTCAATGGCCAGCTGCCACGGGGCAGAGCCATCTTTCACACCAGGACAAAGGAAGGTACTGTTTTCACTTGCCTGCTCAGTATTTCATATTTTCTCTCTGCTCCATGGCAACTTAAAAAGAAACTGATTGACTTCTTTGAAATGCTGGTACTCTTTAAGGGATGTTTGGATTAAGTTTAGACTTCATTTCAGTCTGAGTGCTCCATCTTTAAACAAAATAGCAGCTGAAAATTTTCCAAATGGATTGTTTTCAGTAATTTGTAAACTACGTTTTACAAATGCAGCTTGCAAAGGAATATTTTACATAGGTCTCCTTGGGTGTCTTATGGATAAGACATAGAGTTCACTACACAACCATGTAGTATAGGATCCATAAAATTAAAGCCTCTACACATTTCCACTCCAAAAACCATTATCTTCACTCACTGGCTGAGATCCAGGAAGAGAGTAAATATTCCAAAAAAAGAGTGTGCTGAGTAAAGAAGCTAGAATCGTCATGTCCATTCAGTTAGCCCTTTATTCATAGCATATTTATTGAACATCTAGCAGTTTGAAGGCATGTATTTGAATTATGGGGGGAATGTGACACAATTTTGTGGGATCAGCTGGTTTGACTTATATTCTGTGTTTTGTCTGCCTTGTTTTCTGATGAACTTTTAAATCACATTAAAGGAGAAGTGACCCTGTAATTAGTGTCCTGATTAAAGAAATGAGGAGGTGTGCCGTAGTCCACGTGTTAGTGAGAGTGTGTGAAGTGACTTGCTTGGGCTCTGAGTAAACTTCAACCATACATAGTCTCTTTCACTGTTGAGGTGAATATCTGTGTTTCTCCTCCTTCTAGAAATCCTCCTGATAGTGTGTATTAAGGAGGGGCACGTGGATTAAAGACCACAAAGAGACACTTTTCCTTGGATGTGGAATGCGAATTGAAGTTAGGTGGATTCAAGACAAGGGCCTTCCCTGCCTGGCTATGTGAGTTGACCCCATTCCTTGCATGAGTTCATCTCTGAAACTCGGAGATCCTTGTGAATGAATGGAGGAGGCCTAGGCAGGTTCCCTTACTGAAAACTGTAGAGCTTGGTTTGAGCTCTGTCTCTAACAAGGATGCTGGTCCTCATTGTACTACTTTGAAAGGCTTGTTCACCTCATTCTCCCAACTTTTCTTCTGTCATTTTACCTCCATTATTCATGTCTTTAAGACTTGCTCATACAATGTATTTAATTGTTAACAATGAATAAGTTTAAAAAATAGTATATTATATGACTTTATATGCCATTTTTTTATTTCAAGACAGTCTCACCATGTAGACCAGGCACACAGCCTTAGCCTCCTGTGTGTAGGAATCACAGGCATATACACCTACATACCTGGATTATATGCTAATTTGAATGTAGTCTTTTAAGAATAGAATAGAGGGCTGCAGAGATGGCTCAGCAGTTTAAGGTGCCTGCCTAAAAAACCTAATGACCTGAGTTTGATTCCCCAGAACCCATGTAAAGCCAGATGTACAAAGTGGCACATACATCTGGAGTTGGTTTGCAGTAGCTAAATGCCCTGCTGTGCCCATTCTCTCTCTGCCTGTCTCTCCCTACTTATAAATAATAAAAAAAATATGATAGAGTAGATTTAGGTGACGTTTAGAGTAGCTTTACATCCATAAAATTCAGTTTGTGTGAGCACATGCTTTTAAATAACAATAGAAGAGACTTAAGTTAGACAGTAAGGATAATTTGCTGGCTATCAATGTTGTTAGGTAGCTTGCCTAGGAGCTGTGTCTTTGTCTTCTGGGTGTGTCTCCTACTCTTTCAAACACCATGGTAGTGACCTGCTTGGAGAGAGAAATATGTGTTGTGAGTGGTTTTTTTTTTTTTTGTGTGTGTGTGTTTAATCTTTTAGGTACTTATAGAAACTCAAATCCCTTAGTTTCTCTCTTTTGTGACTGGTGACTGGAAAGTTAATTGGAACTGGCCCTTGTAGGTGCCGGGAAGACACTTCTGTCCATATCTTGCAGATACACAGTCACAAAGTTCACAATGCAAAGCCCCCATCTTTCTTGAAGGCCTTTGTAAAGAGCAGAAGAGGCTCACTTTGATAACCAAAGACCAGTGGCTCACACCATTATGAGTGGGCAGAGGTCACTGGGGACATCCTACACCTTTGTCCTTGCTTTCTTTGCCTGGGGCCAATTGTGCAATCTTGCTGCATAGCATCACAGCCCATGTCAGGATGGATGGATTCTGCGTTGTGACCAGCTTCCAGCCCAGGTCTCAGGGATAGGGAATGTCAGCTTACGGCACAACAGGTAGTTTGACACTGCTCTGCTTATTCTTTCTTGCCCAGAAACCAGGCTGAGATAGCTTCCACCTCGAAAGTCACCAGGAAAGGAAAATAGGAGCGAGACAGGGGGGGGGGGAATGCTCTGGAGAGACTCTCATAAGCAATCATCACTTGACCAAGAAGTGACAAATTAATTTCATTCATAACTTCTAGGTATAATAATTATTTGCCCTCTTCCACTCAATAGAAGGTCAGTAATGCAATCCTACAATGGGGAATAACCAAAATAATTAAGGACCCCCTTTCTCTCTCTCTCTCTCTCTCTCTCTCTCTCTCTCTCTCTCTCTCTCCCTAAAAATTTTTCAAGAATTTTAGGCACTTCTACCATGAAGATAGACAATATAGAACATGTTTTAATTACTGACTTTAAAAAGGCAGTAAGTACCTGCTGAGCATGTGGGGTACTATAAGTTTTTATGGCATTTATCTGAGGAACAAGGTGGGATTTATCATTAGTCAGATGTGAGAAACTGATGTTGGCATTTAGTTCCTTCCTATTTTTCTTTTGAAAGATCACTAAGAGAGCCTTACAGCTCAAAGAGTAAGTACTAGTTTTGGTTTTGTTGATTTAATACCTGATTTCTTTTTAGTGCTAAGTGAGAGAACATGCCAAGAAGCAATAATGAACTGTGCCATGAGCTATAAAGGGGAAAAGAGAGATATTTGCTCTCATTGGGCATCATACAAATAGAAAACTAGGCAATCCTGAAGGATCTTACTGAGTCTGTCTCAATGATCAAGTTGCAGTTTCAGTAGAGATTGTTGCAGCATCCATATCAGAAAAATAATGCAATTATTTTCTTAAAGACTGATTGTAGAAGTCATGGAAATATTGTTACATTTTAAATAAAAATATAATTACATGAGTTATTAAAGCCTAGATATCTCAATAAATGTATTTTTATTTAATTTTTTGCCTTTCATTGACCAATAATGATTATATATTTACAGAGTATAATATGATACATATATATATACATATGTGTGTATTTTGTATTATAATAAACAAATAAAGCCAATTAAGTTTTCCTTCACATCATATCAGTCACCCAAAGTATCCAGTGGGGATTGGTACCAAAAGACCTCTCCTCTCCCACAGACATCAAAATCCATGGATGCTCCTGTCCACTATATGAAAGGCATAATATTTGCATATATAACTCATACACTTGCTATAAGTCATCTCTGGATTACTTATAATACTTAATACAATTTAAAGGCTATGAAAGTAACTATTATACAGTGCTGTTTATGGAGCAATTGAAATCTACTTTGCTTTTGTACATGTGTATACTGTGTATACACGAATGGAGTATGTTTTTTTTATATAATACTTCACTTTTGAATGGAAGTCCCCTCATTCTAAACATTCTCTTCAGATATTCTAAGATGAGGCTTCCATTATTTCTCTCATTCTGAAAAGGCACTTTTTATTATTTAGCTCTTAAATTCATTGATGATGACCCAGTTTTCTTCCATTTGGACTATGCGAGAGGCTTCATTGTTAAACCTTCCTCAGGGAACTATGGATCCACAGCAACACGGCGTCCTGGCTCCCTCCAGGCTCCAGAGGACCTGCTCATATCTTGACAGGATGTTTCAAGCAGCAAGCAGACCCTCACATCCTGTGCCAAGCCCATTACAAAATCCTTGTTTCAGGAAACTGCCTTGCTATTAGCAGAGTTGTTGTGTTTTTTTTTTTCCAAAATATCTTTTAGTGTTTGGCAGGAACTTATTAACACTCAGAAACCTAATGGAGAAGTTATCAATGACCCAGCTGTCTCAAATGGAGCTGGTGTCTATTACAGTATTGTCCTTTGAGAAGATGAAACGCACCACACATGTGAACAAAAGTGTCACAGTCAAAACCAGTAGCCTCTTCAAAATGGTTTTCAGCAGCTCCACAGAACAGCTGGAATTTCTGAGAAAGAACAGCTCATGATTTCCAGTAGTATGTGGTCTATGAGCACAGCTTTTGTCTGAAATAGTTACATTTCACATCCTACCATTAGAGCTTTGCATTTCAGTTGCTGGACACAAGCAATGTTTCCCCCTTATCAGTTGTGGGACTTTGAACCAGTTAATTAACCCTTAAAATGCCTGAGTGTTCTTATCTAAAACGCATGCAATAAGATCAGTGATCAGATAGGATAGTAAGTACAATATAATAGCACACTAGTTACTAATACCATTTGTAATATTCTCTGAAGAAACAGTCTTTTGTGTTAACTTACATTGCATTGCAAATGAACTCTATCGTCAATGTGATGAATAATGGGCTTCTCCACAGCCCATTCTGTGCTGCCAGCCTGCATATCCTGGGGGAGGTAATACTGACATTTGGAGTTTCAAAAGTGTTTCATATAATAGCATAGCATATAATAACTTGTATATTACTAGCTCCTCTTGCCCGACTTAATAATCAGATTTCTAAAGTGCACGTGCACGAATTACCTTCTGCTCTTCTGTGATGTTCAGACCTAGGTGTCAGGGCTAATTTGGAAATATGTGCCCCATTAGGCAATCTAAAATTTGATTGAGTTAAAAGTTAAGAAACTAAGAGCTAATACTAACTTCACAAGTATAGTCAGTATTAATGTACAAATTAATTGAGGAGTTGAAAATTACCATTAGTATGTTGAAATGATTTTTGGTATAGTTCCTCTTTTTGTAGCTGTGAAATCTCTAGATTATTCTCTTAGTAATCAAAATCTCAAGTCCTCAAGGTCATGAACACTGGAAAACAAAAGCGAGAAACAAAAAGTAAGAGAATGTGCTTGAAATTGGTATCCAGCCACACTCACCTCTGTTTCCAGGCCCTCCTGAGCACCAGAAAATTCAAACCAGGGGAGGCCGGAAGAGGTTGGCTCAGGATTGTTTAGATTAAAGGGGTGGGGCAGGCGTGGAGCTGCAGGCAGATGTGCACAGGCAATCCCAGAATTTCCCCAGGAGAAAATCTATAGGGGCAAGAAGGCTGGACATCCTCACAGCCTTCTTAGGAGCTGGAGGTAAACTGTTTTGGGAGGACCCTGGGCTTCAGGTGAAGCATTCATTCTGGACCCAAGTGTGGGAAAGGAAACAGCCACAGCAGAAAACCTTGCCCTTGCTGGTGTTGCTTGTCATTTAAGAGGGATAATACTGCTTTAAGCTATCACTATTGAATTTGTGTGTATGTATATATGTGAATAAAAATGGTGTACATATTCATATATACATATGCACAAAGAAAAAGCTATGTTTTTGACATTGTATTTCAAATAGGTATAAAACTAAAGCCAATAATTTGAATCTTATCCTGTGTATTTCACTCCCCAGTATCCTCCTTTAACAGAGATGATAAATTAGCTAGATGGTAAATGTTAGTGGGATAAAGACTCCAGGGCATAATGAACGATGGAGAGGAACATAGATAGGATTAGTGTGTAGCTATTTCCTCCAAATTAGCACATTTCCTTCCAAAGGGAGGAAGGCAACTATGAAGCCCCTCCTTACATGTATATAAGAGTGAAACAGTTCTTGCAGAGGAGGAAACTCTTCTGTGGAGCTACCTACAAGTTGGAGTGTTACTCATGCTGGGGTGGGGTTTTCTGGTGATGCATTGCTTTTCAGTTGCCAGAGGTCCTATAACAATGACAAACTTATTAATTCAATAAGCTCAAGTGGAATTGTTCCTTTGGTCAGTTGGTGTCATCTACTGCCCTGTTTGATCATGTCTCCCAGGAAAAGTCACACAAACAGGGTAATTTTTACAAATGCTTTCACAAGTTTCAGAACAGAATTGATATTTTTCAATGTGAAAGTACTTAAAAATTTGAATCAAGTGTGTAAGCATTCTACATTGCGAGTTCAGTTGAAGATGAATTGAACAAAATAATAAAATAAAATAAAATAAAGAAGGAGGAAGATGTCATATCCAGAAACTGGTAGCTTCAGCCTACAGATGAATGTCTGGAAGATGCAGATCTCCATATCTCCAGATCAGGAGGCATCTTGCAAGACAAGAAGGGAAGAAGGTACCTTCAGAAGGAGGACCTCCTAGGAAGAAAGGAATTTGATCAATAGTATGACTTGAGCTTCAAAAGCATACAGCTGTAAAAAGGCAACTAATGTAAATAAAAAGAAACACATACAACTTTGAATAAACAAAAGTTATGTGAAGAAGTTCTTGCATACTTGTGGAGTGTTCAGAAATGTTACACTCTTAGGAAGGAAAACCTGTTAGAGTTTGAGAACAGAAACAGCATAATTCGACCAACTACGAAACATTAGATTAAAAGAATTTCTGGCCCATTCAGCATTTCAAGCAGTATTTTTACAATACCACAATTATATTATAAGTGTGTGTATGTGTTTTCACTCTGAGACAACCATTAAAAAATCAGTAAATATTAGATTTTAGTACACAACAAGTTGAAAAGCTGTTGTAGCTTTTGCATTGCTGGAACAAAGCACCAAACCAAAAACAGCTGATGGGAGGGAAGTTGTTTATTTTGGTTTACAGTCTGGAGGGGAAGCTTCATGATGACAGTAGAAAGCATGCCATGAACAGAGGCTCCACATCACCTCTGACATAGCAGGTGGAAAACAGCAACAGGAGAGTGAACCAAGCTCTGGCAGGAGGGAGCTGGCTATAACACACCAGAGCCCTCTTCCTTTAGCAGAGATCTACTTTCCAACTTGCCATCAGCTGGGGACCAAGCATTCAAAGCACATGGGTTTATGCGGGGGCGGGGGAGGAGGCATCTAATTTAAACTACCATATTGTGTCCCTGGCCATCCATGATGTAAAATGCAATGCATTCAGCTGCACTTTAAAAGTACCCCAAAATTTTATCAATCTCAACACTATTCAAACATCCCCATTGTTCAAGGCCTGCAAAACTAAAAACACATACCAGCACAGAGTAAACATTCACACTGCAAAAAAAAAAAAAAGGCACTGCAAGGAAAGATTGAACCAAACCAATGCAATATCTAGAACAAACAGGGAAAACACCAGATCCTGCAGCTTTATGTCAATCTGGGATCTACAACAAAGTCTCTGGGGTTCCAATTCCATCTCTCCAGCCAGGCTGCTCACAGCCTGGGGGGAAATGCCAGCTGCAGCCTGCAGCTCTCCTTGGCAGGCATCCCACAGTCCTGGTATCTCAAAAAAAAAAAAATCTGGGGTCTCCACTTTAACCCATAGTTCCTCCATACCATGGCTTCCACTCAGGAACATGACTCCACATGCCTATTGATCATACCATGTTTCACATCCAATGACACTGTGTTTATTATTCTTCCATAGTTGCAGGTAGGATAGCAAATTTGTTAATCCAGTGAGAAATAAAGCCAACTTTGAAGAACGTGCAAATGCCTACAGCATTCTTCTTTCATCCTCCCTTATTTCAAGAGAGTCAGCATTCTTCCTGGTGTCCTACTGCAGAACAGCTGAAACAAACTCAAGGGTGATAATCTCACAGACAATTGCAACTGAAATAGGCTTGTGCCATCCTGAAACTTTCATTTCTTTCTGTTCCATATCCATCTGCTCACACCACCATTTCTTCTAAACTCAACCCTGCTCAAGTTCTCAGAATGCAAGAAGAACACAGCCATCATCTCACACAAACTGCCTCTAATCCAATCCAGACAAAGCTTTCTTCCCCTCAAAAGCCAGGTCTCACAGTTCATAGTTCTTTCTGCATTTAGGTCTCTCAGCTCTGACCAGAATGGTCCATTAAACTGTGTCAGCATGCAAGGCATCTCTTAGGCCAAGGTTTCAAATCTTTCCACATTTCTCCTACAAATCACTTCCAAAAGGCTCAAAGCCACACACAGTCAGGTTTGAGCAGCAAGTCCTCTGCTACCAACTTTTCTGTTAAAGTTACATTTTGTTGTTGTTGTTGTTGCTGGGACAAAGCACCTGACCAAAGTCAGCTGATGGGTGAAAAGGTTTTATTTGGGCTTACAGTCTCAAGGAAAAGCTCTATGATGGCAGGGGAAGCATGGCATGAGCAGAGGTTAGACATCACTTCTGGCACAGCCAGTGGAAAATCACAGCAAGTGAGTGAGCCAAACTAACACTGACAAGCTAGGGCTAATAAACCTCAAGGTTCTTCCCTAGTGACATATTGCCTCCCAAAAGGCTCGACCTCCCAAAGTTACCAATAAGCTGGGGGCCAAGCATTTAGAACATGATTTAATGGGGGAATCTGATTCAAACCATCACAGCAGGAAAGCATGGCATGAGCAGGGGTTGGTCATCACCTCTGACAAGGTAGCTGGATAGCAGCAGCAGGAGAGTGAGTTGAACTCTGGCAGGAAGACCTGGCTGTAACACCCCCTAAGCCTACCCCCAACAACACACACCTCCTCCATTAAAGCTCCACCTTCCAAATTTCCATAAGCTGAGGACCAAGCATTCATTACATATGAGTTGATGGAGGACATCAAATTAAAATCACAAAAGAAAATTTGTTTGTCCCCCAGAGTGTAGTGGGAATGAGCAGGTTAAGGGTAAGGATATTGACAACTTATCCATTTGTGTGCAAAGAACTTTAGGAATATGGTCTGTATTTGGTGATAAAAAAAATTAGACATTTTAATACAAGTAATCAATAGAAGAACTTGCATATATTTCAAAGTCAAGGCAATGGAAGGTTATATGAAATTAATTTGCATATTTTCTTGGGACATTGATGGATAATGTTGATGGAAGTTATAAATCAAGCAAAGGAATATTATGTTATCTGGATGTGTGGAAATAACCAAAAGAATTAGATAAAATAAGGACAGGAAACATTTAGAATATTTTAAAAATATTTTATTTATTTATTTTTCAAGCAGACACACACATACACACACACACACAGAGAGAGAGAGAGAGAGAGAGAGAGAGAGAGAGAGAGAGAGAGGAGCCACCATCTTGTGGGTCTGGCTTATGTGGGTCCTGGGGAATTGAACCCGGGGCCTTAGGCACTGGAGACAAGTGCCTTAACCGCTGAGCCATCTCTCCAGCCCCATTTAGAATATTTGACCTCAATACTGAGGCTGGGTAGAGGAAAGCAAGGTGGTCTGACATAAGGCTATTTTCTTTATAAGCTTTTTATACCAGTTTATGTATTACATGTATATGCATAACTTGTACAATAATTGAAAATATCGTAGTTAGAATTTCTCAGAAGCTAATACACCAATAGCCAAAAGGCATATGGAAAGGTATGTAATATTACTTCCAAGTTCATGTAAATAAAAACCATAGTGAGAAGGCAGCTCAGACCAGTAAGGATGGCCAAGAAAAAGGGAGAGAGAGAGAGAGACGTAAAAGAAGAAGAAAGAAGGGAAGGAAGGAGGGAGTTGGGGAGGGAAAAGAAAAGATCTCAAGTGCAGGCAAAGATGTGGAATGAAGGGAATCCTTTTGCATTGTTGGTGGAAACACAGGTTGGTACAACACTAAGAAAAAGAAAAAATTTAAAAATAGAATTTCAACATGAGCCAGCAGCTCTACTCACGGGCACCCAGCCAACGAAAATGAGGTCACCATGCATTCCATGTTTATTGTAGCATAAGCTTCAATAATAAGACACAGAATCAGCCTGTATTGGCTGATGGATGAACAGGTAAGGAAAGCAGGCGACATGCACAATGGAATACTATTCCCATGTAAAAAAGAGACATCCAGCCTTTGCCACAACATGATGAAATTGGATATCACTGTGCAAAGTGAAATGGATTAAAGGCAGTGGATCAGTAGATTCTGCTTACATGTAAAATCTATAAGAGTCTAGAAGGTTAGAGTTGCCAGAACCTGGGGAATGGGAACTGATAACCAAAGAGTGAGAAAATAAGTGCTGGAGATCTCAGGCCAGCCCAGTGATGATAGCTCTCATCCTGGAAATCTGCTATGAAAGCAGATCTTAGTGTTACAACACAGTCAAGACGTGGCAACTATGGACAATGAGGTGATCATGTGTTAATTAGCTTGGCTGCTGTAATTATTTCACAATATTTTCAAATATCACAATATCATGTTGTATACTTTAAACATATACCTTTGTTATTTGTCAAGTATATCTAAGTAAGGGGCGGAAACACACACACACACACACACACACACACACACACACACACACACACAAAAGCAACTCACGTTGTCAGATGTCTCCATCCCATCCTAGTTGGGTGGCTTCAGACAGGTCGCTTAACCTTGGTCTCCCTTTTTCCATAAAGAGGTAACAAATCCAATTTCATAGGGTTGTTGTGTAGGTTAAATGAGAAGATTCGTGTAGTGTGCTTGGAACAGCGCACAACACAAGTTAATTAGTGTGTGCTAAGTGTTAGCTTTGAAATTATTTTCTGAGTCCCACTCATCTGAATTTCTGTGAGACTGTAAGAGAAGGAGGGTGGGAAAGAGTAAATTTGACTGAGTATGAGTATGGAAGGCTGTCATAGAGGGAGCTTATAAATGCATGAATTATTGTGAATGAACAAAGAGATGGTCCATGAGCATGGGAAGAGGGATTCATGTGCACATAGGCACATACACACAAACAAAGGGTAGGAGCTAGCTACAAAATACCACTTGAGTGAGAGTGGGTAATGACTGTGTATGGGGGCTGAACAGCTATGGATTCTGGGGACTACATGTGTATGACTGTGTGAACACAGAGGGCATTGAGTGTGTAAGTTAGCCAGTGTTTGTTATGAATGTGAAGAGTGTTGTGTACTGCCTGAGGGCTACTGTTATATCCCACCCAGGCACACATTTTTTTGGAGAGGGCATGTGTGCCCATCAATGCTCATGTTAAAATTTGGTCCCACTGATAGGTAGTGAGGGGTGGGCCAGATGGGACCCCTAAGAGCTGACTGGTCATGAGGATGTGCCCTGGAGGACACATTCATGGGTTAAAGGACTATGGCGGGAGTGGCTATTACAAAAGTGGCTTTCTCTGGGACAGGTCCACACCAGCAGGAAGGCCTTCGTTAGACTTTCCCTCCTTGAATTTGGACATAGCATCCGGAATTGTAAGAAATAATTTTCTTTTCTTTATAAATTGCCTGATTTTGTATAGTAACAGACAGTAGACCATGATAGAGACTTTATCAGACAAGTATATATATATTCTATACTAGTGACCCTTGAGTTGTTTACAGTTTTGGAAAAGCATTCCCTCAGAACAGTAAGAGTATAAGTTAAGGAGTTGAATGAAGGTACCCTGTGTCAGTAGGAAAGGGTACTCCCAGAAACCATGAAGTTGTTGCTCAGTACCAATAGTAAGCTGTTACTCTAAAAATTACTAGCCAATGAGGCCCTTTAATAACCCATAAATCAAATGACCATTATCACTGCTGTTGGCTGCACATTAGAAGTCGAGGGTAAGACCCTATTTTCAAAGACACTGTGCTTTGGCTGCAGGACACGGAGAAATCATTCTAGGATTGAGCTGGAAGTTCTCTCTCTCTCTTAGACAAAGTCCTTTGTGCCAGAGGCACTGTTCAGGCTGCTGACAGTCCTGCTTAATTATGGACCCCATGGGCAACACTACCAGCATGCCATGCAAAATGCACCCGCTGATACAACACTCCCATAACTGTTATGAATGCAACCAACTCTTTTCTGGTTAGATTCAAAGCCCACTCTATAGAAGGGAAATCTTATCTGTAATCTTAAGCCACGATGAAAACTGATGGCTGTGAAGGTCCCAGACTCCATTTGGGAGGCCACTGCAATTGTTTTGATAAATTGCTGTGATGCACCAGTCAAGCTGCCTTCTAAACATTTGTGGTCATGCCTATATGTACTGCTGTGAGGGAAACAGCTAGGGAGGGAAACTTTGTTTGCAGTGAGCAGTGGTCACTGCAGATGTTCATAATCTGAAAATAAGGCACTGTTGCTGTGACCTAGTGGGCCAATGCGTGGCCATAAGTGGGAGGAAATGGTAAGACAACGATATCACCGCTAGAAGACTCAGGAAACATCACAGAGAAGAGGGCATCAAGAACGCAAGAGCTGGAAGAAGGGATGGAATCTTGAAGCATTCCCTTCTGATGGGAGAAAGTAATCTCCTAAGACTCAGGAAATTTCCCAGACTGAAAGATAAGGAAACTTCAAAAGCTTGGAAAGCTCAGAAAGTTACAAGTTTCTTGAGGCTCTTTCATAAGGTTATGGAAATAGTAAGCAATTGCTGAGGAGAGGAGACTACCTGCAAGCTGTTGAGTCATCACACATGCTGGGGTGGGCTTTTTGGTGATGCAGCTACATTTGAGACCCATAGGCTCCTGTAAGTTACCCCACAACCATGGTCCTATAAGCAACCCCCATAAACCCATTGGGTTAACAATCTAAACTTGGATGGAATCATTTCTTTGGTCTGTTGTTGATGTCCTATATGGAGTGAATACACATTCATTTGTGTCTCTCTAGGAGAAGTTACACAACACCAAGTATGATGTTCTATGAAGTGCCTGTAATTATTGGTGGTGCAGAGGATAGTTCTTTGTGCCTCAGGTAACATAGCTGCTATTTGCTGCCATCATACTCTGTTAGAATAGAGGGAGAGAGTCAGTCATGGGTGCCTCATGGATGCTCTATTGCTTCACAATGGCTATATATGATGGCACGCCACATGACATACATAGAATTTTACAAGAAGGATACTGCTGGAGGCTGTGGTTTCCATCACATGCCTCATGGATGGTGCTGTTTTTAATATTTTTTGGCAATTTTCATACATGTATATAAATGTATTTTGATCATAATTCCATCCCCTTCTCTTGGCCTCCTTCCACTGAATTTTGGATGGTGCTCTTGAGGCTGATTAGCTTACTGTGTCTGTTAGATTTCTCTGATGATGACTTCTTGCTTTTCTATAAACTGCCTTAGACTGGGGTGGTGGTGGGGTGAGGAGGTGGGTAGAACACAGGGCTAGGAGAGCTGGTTGTGCCCCACAGAGCACACTGACTAGCAGGTGGCTGGAGACCGGCGTTGAGGGTCATGAAGGCATTTCTACTTGTTTTTCTTAGGTCCTGAATGAGTGGTCACTTTAGCTTTGCTGTGATTGTGTCTCCATGCCACAGAAGCCAATAGCTCCTGCTCCCCTGCAAGGAGCAGTGCAAACTGAGCAAAGCAGGTGTCTGAGAAAAATAGTTATGCTCTTTGACCACTACAATTCTTCCTGTTGGAAGAACTTAGTGAGCTGAAAACCACTGAGGGCTTTTATCAATTTAGTCCAGTATCTAGTCTGAGAGAGCAGGAGAATGGGAGAGCTGATTGTGAAGTGATGTTTGTAGCGATGGTATTCTGAAGAACCCAATCTAGACCGCTTCTGCTCATGCTCCTGGGACACTCAGCAGACTTTTTCCATGAGGAAGGTTCCTTTACCAGTTTCCAAGGGTTTGTAGCTCTCTGTAGCGAACAAAGAAAAAGTCTCTTGGTTCACCCATAACAGATTCCCTGAAAGAGAAAGGATGATGAGATGTGCCTCTCTTCATACCCTGTTTATAAGAAGAAACTTGGAGAACTTTTCACCAGCCTTTGTGGAGTCGTGTGACCTTGGATCTTTAATAGATATATTCAGCTGTGTCTTCCACACAGGTGATTCTCGTTGTCAGGTTCAGGGCCCTGCAACCCTATGGCCATGGATGTAACCCTGGGCCTTTTGCTTAATCTGCTGTAGGTGGACGTTTTTGGTGTATCTTTTGGGCTCCTTGAAGTAAAAGAGGGAATGGAGTCTTGTTCTTGGGGGCTTCTCTAAGCTTCACCCAAGTACACATGAAGAATAGCTTGAAAGTTCTCTCTGGATGACAAAGAGTATACTGTAAACAATGAAATAGCTACTCAGAGAAGTCTCCAATTCTGTTCAATAGCCCATTTTGTACCTGAGTTTTCAGATGTCTGCAATCCTGTTCAATTACAAACCTTATATCTGCATTGTTAAAGAAAGCACAAAAGGCCTTGCTTTTAAGATTTCTGAGAAGCATGTAGTAAGTGCAAACTTCAAGCAAGAGCTTATGTAAAAACAGATGAAGGGGCAAGAAATGTGTGTGATTCTTTGAGCAGTGCTAAAAAGCCTTTGAAAAGTAGCATCCATGGGCCTGTTTTCTTTCCAGATAGGAAAAACTCTCAGAGCAATCCACTCTGCCCAGGGACAGAACTTCAACCCCAGAAGTGCCCAGCGGTCATTCAGATCAGGGCTGATACTCCCCCTCTTCTCCTCTGCATTTGGTTTGATTCCAATAAATCAAGAGTTTTCAAAAAGTTCAAGTGGCCAAGTCAAGAGCTAAATAGCTGGCCAGGGTCAGCTTACCCTTAGGAGGGAAGGAAGCTGGCTCTGACCTCCTAAGAGGCAGGGAAACACACCTGCTGTGGCTGACAGGAGATCACAGCATCCTTGATAAGTGATTGTCTTGTTTAATGTCCCAGTTACCCCACAATGCTTAAAAAGAGTGGTAGGAATGTTTCTCTCTTCCCCACCCCCACTCTCTATGTGCCAAGGAAAACAGCATTTGACATCTTACCAACATAATGATCTGCTCAAGTAATCACTGAGAAAAATATAGAATAAAGGCAATGATGAGGTTCACACAAAGGTTATCCTGTCAGTGGGACCAAGAGACAGGCCTGTACATAGAAGCTGGTGGATGGAACCACCATGGGCTCTGAATACTGGAGGGGTGGAGATTAGAGGGGTGCAAGGTCTCCTATCAAGAGGCCTCAGTTCCAATCTTGAGACACGGAGTGAGCAACTGGAGCCAGTGCCCATTGCCCACAGTTCAGCTCCAGGGCCCAGGAGCTATCTCAACTAGGCCAATACTGAGCAGTGAGTGGTGGGCAGGCAGGAAGACTTCCTGGCTTACTCCTGCTCTATACTGCTCTTTAAGGGGGTCTTCATGTGGTCCTCCACCCATAGGTTCTGCTTGCTGGCTGGCCTCGTGGCCCAACGGTAGCGCATCTGACTCCAAAGGTCCTGCTTGCCTCCTACCTTGAAAGTGATAGCACTTTTGCGCTTTTGAAAAGTGTAGCTGAGCTGTTCAAGGACTGTATCTATGCATGTCCAATATGTGTAAAGGGGGGTTGGTGAGTTTTGAACATATGTATGTGTATTAGTCAGGGTTCTCTAGAGGAACAGAACTGACAGAATGAATCATATTAAAAAGGGGATTTTTTTCGATTACCTCATGGCAGTTCTACAATAGCAGTCTGTAAGCCCAAGAGTCAAGCAACCGGTAACTGCTCAGTCCATGTCACTGGATGCCTCAGATATCCCAATCCAGCACTGAAGGCCCAAAGGCTTCCTGGGAAGCCACTAGTCTTCAGTCCAGGCTGGAAGGCTGAGGAAACATCTATCCAATGCCGAAGAAGGGATCAATGAGCATGATGGATACATGTCTATGTCATGACAAGCATCATCAGCAGGAAGTGGTGAAGGAAGAGAAAAGATTTCCTTCTCCTTGAGATTCCTTACATCTTGCCCCCTACTGAGAGGGCCACCCACTCAGGAGAAAGGGCTCCCTTTGGAGAAGGGACCTCCTCCTTTAGTTAATTTTTCCTGTAAGCAACCTCAGAGAACCACCCAAGATTACTGCATATTACTAAACAGGTCAAGTTGACAACAAAACTTAACCATCACAGTATGTATATGTGTGTGCATCTGTGTATACATGCCTTATCAGTGCATGAAAGTGTGTATGAGTACATGAATGTGGACATTTGTGATATACATGCATATATATATACATATATATATGCTTGTGCAAATGTGCATAAATGTGCATAAGTATATGCTTATGTGTACCTATGCATGCAAGTATATATTTGGGTATATCTGTCAATGAATGGGCATATATATATATTTTTAATTAATTTTATTTATTCATTTTCAAGCAGAGAGAGAGAGAAAGAGAGAGAGAGAGAGAGAGAGAGAGAGAGAGAGAGAGAGAGAGAGAGAGAGAGAGAGAGAGACCAGGGCCACCACCTTGTGGGTCTGGCTTATGTGGGACCTGGGGAATTGAACCTGGGGCCTTAGGCACTGGAGGCAAGTGCCTTTACCGCTGAGCCATCTCTCCAGCCCTGGACATATATATTTGAATGTGTGTGCATGTATGTATCTGTTTCCATTTGTGCATGTATGTTTTTTATTTGTATCCTTTGGCTGGTGCTGTTCTGACCTGTGGAAACCCTCCACAGCCCATGCACTAGAGGAGTATGTGAGCTATACTATCTCTACATTTTCCCTTCTCCTTTTAGCTCTCTTCCCAGATTTACTAAAAAAGATGAAGCCATTGCAGCTCCAAGAATAGGAGAGAAGGGCTTCCTGAGTAGACACAAGGATGCAAAAAAAAAAAAAAACCCAGCAGGAAGTTAATGTTCTTAGACTGTGTGCAGTCCTTGTGACCAGGAGAGGTGCAGACAGATATGCCCTTCTCCTTTCAGTGGACTGAACTGGGCTGGACAGCACATTGCCTACCTGTAGGTACAGCCATTCCCTCCCTCTCATGCACAGCTCCAAGTCCTGAACACACCCTCCACCTGGGTGGATCATGTGGACAGGTGACTTGTTTGCTGTTCCTGCTCTTACAGGTGCTACATTCCTGAGTTTCTCTGAGGCAGCAGTGCTGGCAGCTCCTACACAGCTTGGTAGGGGATGGGCCTGCCCTGCAGGCTGGGTTCCAGCCCAAGAGTAGGAAGGCTTTGCTGCCTGGAAATGCAGGTCCTGAGGGAGTGTGAGGAGCGGCTTGCCCTCACATTCTGGGTCCTAGGAAGGTGAACATTCAGATTTACCCTGAAAAGCAATTGTTTGTTCTATCATCTATTCTTTAGAATTAAAAAAATCATAGCAGAATAAAAAAAAAGCAATTACCTTCCACAGATACCTGTTTGAGCTTTCATAAATGAATAAGGTCCTTGCTTTCTACCACTCACCTGTCTCCTAAGAAGCCAGATTTTGAAAGGGCTATTGTGTAGCAGTCCGTTTGTGAAGGTCTTTATTCCTTTCCTGAAGGATGTGAGGAGTCAGTGTACTGAAGCCAGCATTTTATGGTTTACATCACATTCATCCTAGAATGAGATATAATGAAGTTTACATAGTGGAATCTACCCAATTAATTTGAGGTCTAGTCTCAGCTTTCCTCTTAATGAGCTCAATGCCCTTGAACAAGCTGCCTGGTGTTTTAAATCAGGAAGGGTGTTTTCCTTGAGATGTTCATGTTTGTAAAGCTGCATTCCTGTGCGTGGTGTCTGGTGAAGCATACACTCGAGAAAAGTGCTTGATATGTGTAACTCTCGCTCCCCTTACCCTTGAACCCCCTGTCTGCAAGAAGATTCTTTTCATGCTGTCTAATTCCAACAACAATTGCATCCCAAACAGTTCAAAATGAGGACCTCAATGACGTAGGTGGAGACAATACTAAAGGGCTGTGTGTAAGAGATGGAAGTCCAAGGGGAAAACAAGGTGAGAGCATCATCACAGGGACTGCATATACTCTAAAGACGGGCCATGATCCCTGCTCTCCAAGGCCATTGCACTATTTTTAAATTACTAAATGAGGGATTTTGGAAAAACAGTACCTCAGCCAGTTTGCCAGGAAAACACTGTCACTTTACATAAATCTACTAGCAGCTATAATACTAGCTACACATTTCTCCAAAATCAGACCTGCTGCCTTTCAAATAGCTACATAACAAGGTCCTGCCCAGTGTGATGTTCAAGCCCTGCCTTGACTCCCCACCTTTCATCCCTAGCAGCACTCTGCCCTGCCTCCTCCCACTGAGCCTTCCATGCTTATCACCTTAGTTCTTTTTGTGTGTCTGTGCCTATGTGAGTGCGTAGGTGCAGATGTGTGTGTGTGGGGGGGGGGGTGAATGTTTACGAATGTGGAAACCAGAGAACAACCTCAGATGTTGGGATATCATCCCTCATTTTTGAGACAGGGTCTCTCACTAGCTTGGAGCTCAGTATGTAGGCTAGACTGGCTGACCAGTGAGCTCCAGGGGTCTGCCTGTCTCTGCTTCCTCAGAACTAGAATTTGAAGCACATACCACCACAATTGCCTTTTTAAAATGTGTGTTCTGGAGATCAAACATGGAACCTCAGGCTTGTGAGGCAAGCACTGTACCCACTGAGCTATCTGGAGCTCCTCTTTAAGAATATTTATCCCAAACTGATACTAATCTCCTTCATGTCCAATTGTGTTTAGCAAATCTAAGTGTTTCCTGAAGGTCTACTTGTTAAAAGCTTGATCCCCAGCCTATGGTGCTAATGGGAGGTGGGGGAGCTTGAGGT
>PVHP010022912.1:0-27888 GCA_004024765.1 Zapus hudsonius
GTTTGTTTGTTTAAAATCTTGTATTGGCCAATCTGTTTTTGCTGTGCCTCATGTTTTGCATTGTGAATGTTCTGTGCCATTATGGGTTTATTTTTGGTATTATGGATCAGTTGAAAGCTGTGGGGACTTAAGAGTTGAGTTGAATGCATTGTATTTACATCATGTATGATTATTAGTTTGTGGGGGCCAGGGGCGGACTATCATGGTTTGATACAGGTGTCCCCCACAAACAATTGAATGTGTTCTGATAGATCCTCAGCTGATGGCAATTTGGGAATTAGAACCTCACTAGAGCTGTGTTGTTGGGGCAGGCTTTCGGGGGTTATAAGCCAGCTTCCCCTTGCTAGTATTTGGCACACCTTCCTGCCTCTGTTTGCAGTGCTGTGGCAGAGGTGATGTCCAGCCCTCTGCTCATGCCATCGTTTCCCCTGCCAGGATGGAGTCTCCCCTCAAGTCCGTAAGCCAAATAAACCCATTCTTCTACAAGCCACTTTTTTTTTGGGTTCTCTCTGCGCAGCAACTAGAATGATGACCCCAACAAATCCTTTGCTGAAAGTCCTAGCCTATGCCTTTATCTTTAAGTGATCTCCATATATTACCTTTAATACTTTCACATTTTTAGGTCTTATATTAAAGGTGTTATGGTGGTTTGAATGTGAGTGTATGTCCCCCATAGCCTCAGGTATTTTTGATTAAGGTTAAGCTTCCTGCTTAAGTCTCCAGCAGGAGAACCTGGCTGAATACTAGGCTATCCATGGTCCCCTGTCACAAGGACTGATCCAGATGACCCATGGAGGAGGTTATCCAGCGGATTGGGGAGGGGAGGGCAGCAGGGAATTGGGGATAACAGCTCATTGTTTGCCCACTGAATGTTGTAACTCATTATGGACAATAAAAAAAAAGAAACTCAATTAAATGTTTAAAAAAAACTCATTTATCTTTGACATGTCATGGTAGAGTTGTGAATGTCTAGAGTCAGAAGGGCAGCTTCCCCAATCATCTTGGGACCTGGGATTCTTCTGTCTTATAGCTCGGCCATCCGTGAGGATGAGGTTGATTCATGTAGTTGAAGCTGTGTTGTCTCCAGGTCCTGGTCCAGGCTATTGGGCAGGAGGTGCTTGAAATCCTGGAACAGAACCTCTGCCTTTGAAGTGGCACCTATTATTTCTGTTCTCATGCCTTCCACCTAGACTAAACTGCTGCTACCTGTACCTCAAGAGGAGATAGGAAAAGTGGCATCAACTTGATGGGCATAGGTAAAACCTGAGAAGTGCTATTACTGAAGAAGGAGGTGACTCAGCCAGAAAAGTGCTTGTCTGAAAACACGAGGACCTGAATTCAGGTCAGAAGAACCCAAGCAAAAGCTGGATGTGGTGGTGTGCACCTATAATCCCAGTGCTGGGGAGGTGGAGATAGGAGGATCTTTGGGGATTGCTGGCCAGCTAGATTAGATGAATCGGTGAGCTCCAGGTTCATTGAAAGATCCTTTCCTGAAAAGTAAGGTGAGTGCAACTGAGGAAAACACCTGATGTTGACCTAACCTCCCCTACATGCATGTGTATCTACACCCAAGTGCACATACACACAAAACATGCATACACATGTGCACCAGCAACACACATACACATGCAAAAAAAAAAAAAGAACAGAGAGGAGATTTTAGGTATCCAGGACAATTAATAGTCTTTACCACAATCCAGTATTCATGGTTACATGCAATCATATTAATAGGAAAATAATAGTAATTTCTTATGATGTGAATAAAAATCCACCTTTGGACATGACAGTAAAATACACATGTCCATGTTTTTGATTTTAGATGGCCAGTAACCCATGTGCCAGGTAGCATTCTGCACCAACTTTGAATGCCAACGGAAGTTACTGGATAGCAAACTCTTCCAAGATCATACCTTGCTGCTGGACTAACTTGGACAAGAAGTAAAATAGAATTGAAGCCATGGCCAAAATGTCTAGAGCTGGGTCTGCCTCCCCTCCAGATGGAGGCTGGGGCTGGATGATTGTGGCTGGCTGTTTCCTTGTGACCATCTGCACCCGTGCAGTTACCAGGTAGGTGGAATCTTCTTGATTGGTTAAAGATGGCCAGGCTTTTCATATATTGTAAATCTGCTTCATTCTGTTTCTGAAATTATCATTGTGAAAGTGAGTGAGTGAGTGTGTGTGTGTGTGCGTGCGTGCATGCCAGTTTCCTTTGGCTGCTCAGGAATCTTTTTCTTTGAAAGTTATGATATTACAAAGTATCTCGGTCTCTTTCACAACATCTGATTTGTGTCAGGATACTCAGCAGCATTTGGGTGCTTTGGAACCAAGTCTAATGGATATTCCAGCCATTTGTTTTCATAGGCAGCTCTATAAGATGTGGAAGTATTCTTTCTGTAATTTGCACCTATCTTAATATGAACATTAAAATCCATCTTATATGGAATAACCAGAGATCTGTCTTGATTTGTTTATTTAGAGGAGCTTTGTCCATATTTTAATAATAAAATCAGCTTTTTAAGGGGTTTTAAAGAATTGCTAAATGCACACACAAGAAGTTAAATTAGGGCAGAAGAGATGGCTTAGCGGTTAAGGCGCTTGCCTGCAACACAGAAGGACCTGAGTTCGATTCCCCAGTGCCCATGTAAAGCCAGATACACAAGAGGGCGCATGTGTCTGGAGTTCATTTGCAGTGACTGGAGGCCCTGGCATGCCAATCTCTCTCTTTCTTTCTCTCTCAAATAAATAAATAAAATATTAAAAAAAAGAAGTTAAATTAGTATAATCTGACTTCACTTCAGGTATGTATAAAGTGATTTTTTGTCCATTTTTCTTAATACTAAATCTTAAGATAAATATTGTTAATATTTTATAGCTGAAACAGCTATTTGTATATATGATTCATAACTCAAAATCATAAACACCATGATAAGAGACCATGATGTGTAATATGTGACATTAGCACCTTAAGCTTAGGAATAAAGAAAAAAATATACCTGTGTTGCGGTCAGCTTTCTAGTTGCTGCACAGAAAGAACCCAAACAAAAGCGGCTTGTGGAGGAATGGGTTTATTAGGCTTACGGACTCGAGGGGAGACTCCATTCTGGCAGGGAAAACGATGGCATGAGCAGAGGGCTGGACATCACCTCTGCCACAGCACTGCAAACAGCGGCAGGAAGGTGTGCCAAACACTGGCAAGGGGAAGCTGGCTTTTAACCCCCATAAGCCCGTCCCCAACAACACAGCTTCATCGAGGTTGTAAAACCCAAACTGCCATCAGCTGAGGATCCATCTATCAAAACACATTCAACTGTTTGTGGGGGACACCTGGATCAAACCATGACAACCTGACAAAAGTATGATTTAAAAGTTTACAGTAGATTTGGGAATATATCATATGAAGTTAATATTATATAGGGGTAGAGTCTACATTCATCCCAGCAAGGAAGAACATGTAACTTCAAATAATCTTTTAAAAATATTTTTATTTATTTGCAAGCAGAGAGAGAAAGAAAGAGGAGTGGGAGGAAATGGGTGTGTTAGGGCTTCTTGCCACTGCAGACAAACTCTAGATGCTCATGCCTCTTTGTGCATCTCACTTTCCATGATGTTGTCGTCAGCTCCATGTTGCTGAGAGGAACGTCAAAACAAGACACAGCTTATAGGAGGGTTTATTCAAGCTTACAGCTCCAGGATCAAGTTCCATCAGTGGTGGAAAAAACTGCTTCCATACATCCAAGCAGAGAAAAACAACCCATGAACATCAAAAGCAAAAAGCACGTACAGGCAGCAAATATCAGGGACCAAGGCAGAGCTCAAAACCTCTCTGCATACCTCCCTGCTGGAATTCAGATCTGCCCCCAGTGACACATTAGGGCTGAATCCCAGGATCCAACCCCAGTTACACCTTCTCCAGCCAAGCAGCTAGAGACAAGCTTTAATAATCCGAGTCTATGGGGGACGTATATTCAAATCGCCACACATGAGTACTGGGGAGTCAAACCTAGCCCCTCAAATAATCTTTGAAACCTCTTTGGCTCATCAAGTACTAAACCTAGGAAGCTTAATCTAGACTTCAAATTATTTTGCTTCATTTTGCATTTTGCCCATGGTGATGTATATTGAATTTTAGGTTGAAGAAGAGAAACAGCATAAAACAAAGATTCCTTCATTTTCACTGGTTCACATCTTCCTTTTTCCTCCAAAGGCAAGGAAGGTGTTGAATATACTTAATGTGAAATTCATGCATTTCATTTATATATAGAATAAACACATACTTGAAGTCTGCATATAATAGTTCTTTCCCTCTCTGGCAGTATGTTCTGGACAGCACAAGAAAATATTTGAATTAGTAATTTATTTGAAGACATTGTAAATGAAGGTATTGAAATCTGCCTGCCATCAAAGATGTCATGCAGGATAGTACCAGGATGTTTACTTGTGCTACAGTCTCGGTTTATGTGTCATAATAAACTGAAGATTTCTTTTAAAAAATGCTGATGTTGAGTCTGATTTTATTATAGATCTTGTGTCGTGGGTGTGAGAAGGTTGTAGAGTTAAAATGAAGCTCTTTTGTCTTGGTTCTTCTAAGTGAAAACTTCCATCATCCCCATGAGGGAAAGTTCTGGAAGTGAGCTCAGTGTATTAGAAGGAAGGCTTATGTTGGAATATTCTGGGGAGTTAAGTCTTTATAATGAAGTCGCATTCTTGTGGGGTTGTCCCTAGTGCTTCTGGTTGGGTATTAAGAAACTCTTGCCAAGCACATTGTTTCATCCTTGATAGTTAGACAGAACAGCTGTGTTTTCCCCCATGTCACAGATCAGGACACTGCTGCTCAGAAGAGTTAAGTCCCTTACCTATACTTGTGGCTTCTAGGACAGAGGTGATTGGAATCCTAGTCTTTAATTAAACGTGTCACTTGCTTGTTGGCATACACACTCATAAGCAATAGACACTATGTGTGTATATATATATATATGTATATATATGGAGAAAGAAAGAGAGAGAGAGAGGAGAGATAAATCTTGTCTTTCTAGCATGTATCCAGCTTTCTTTCCTGCTCTCATACCCACACCACACTAATACCTACCTCTTCATACGCACTATGTACCCTTACCCCCAATCTGCTTTGTAGCTTATTTTCTGGAACAACTGTAGTAATACAGGACACAGACTTTTTAAAAATGCTTTGGTGAGCCGGGCGTGGTGGCGCACGCCTTTAATCCCAGCACCCTGAGACTACAGAGTGAATTCCAGGTCAGCCTGGACTAGAGAGAGACCATACCTTGAAAAACCAAAAAAAAAAAAAAATGCTTTGGTTATGGAAAACATTGTCTGAAGATGTGCTTCCTCCTCTCCACAAGGCTGTCATATCAGTAGTAAGGAGTCATGATGCAATGGCTCAGAGGGCCTCTATTTTCTATTTCCTGTTCCTGATTGGCCATAGTGTGTAGTACAATCAATTCATGTACAAAAAACTGTACATTAGGAGATTGTGTGACTATATGTATGGAAGTTGTCAGTAAAAAATTAAAAGAGATTGTGTGTGTGCATTCCTCCTCTGGAAGTATGAGAATAAGCTGGGGTAGGGGTCTGTAGATACTTGAGAACTTACATCAGGAACATTCATTTGCCGATGGTCTTTCCTGCTCATTGGTGTTCTGTGTTGCTTGTCTTGTTTGACAGGATGTTAAATTTTAATTATCTTTGCATAACAGAGCTCAGAGCATTTCCACCCCCCACTTTCTAATAAGTCTTGCAGTTTTCCATATAAGAACACATGAGGTTCCACCTCACTGAACAATAGCTTCTTAAAGATCTGCCACATAGTTGTGTCCATAATTATTTTAACATTTTAACATATTTTATTGACAGACTTTGTTTGTTTCTTGGTTTTTGCTGTTATTCCCTATTTTTATTACTGCACAGGTTGTTTTTATTTTACCTTTTTCTTTTTTAAAATTATTTTATCTTTAAGACATCTTTTTACAACCATATATTTTCAGTGTAATTACATAATATTCTAAGATTCTGTGCACAAATTGTCCACTTGATCATTCTTGAAAATTTGATTTAAATATCCAAACAAAACTATATCCCAGGTCTGAGACTTATTTTTACCTAAATTTTCTGAGCCCAGTTAACTTAATTGAAATAAATGTCTAGAGTCCTCTGGAATTTTGCAGCATTTTTTTTGAGCTCTTTTAACAATAGGTAGGTTCCTATAAAGAATTTCTAACTTCAGCTATCCACTTGCTTTGTGTTCATTGGCATGCTTTCAAGTATATTTCACTGGATTAAATCATTAGGCTGTGTGATGACTTGAGTAAAACATGTCCCCCATAGCCTCATGTGTTTGTAATTTAGCCTCATATTTAATCCTGGCTGGTGGGGCCTTTGGGAGATGGAGCCTTATGGAGGAGGTGTGTTACTGTGGGTGAACCTTGGTGTTTTATAGTCTAGTCCCACTTGCCAGTGCTAGTGAGCTCACTTGCCGTTCTTCCTCCTTGCCGCTGTGATGACGTGATGCCCAGTCATCGGCTTCTGCCATGCTTTTCCTGCCATGCTTTTCCTGCCATGATGAAACTTATGCTTGGAACTGTAAGCTGTAAGAAACCATTTCCTTCCATATGCTGATTCTAGTCAGGTGCTTTGTCCCAGCAATGAGAATATAATTGCTGCAGCCTTCATTCACTGAGATTGAATAACATGGTTGGTGAGCGACACTAATTTTAACTACTAGTTAAATAGTGGGTCAGTTCCTGAAATGCCTTAGTGGATAATGTCATCAGCCAAAGAAATACCTTCACCAAGCTGACAGCTCTACAGTAAGTAACAGGATAGAATGCCAGAGCAGAGTGTTAGAACTGACAGACCAAGCAAGTTGACCCTTTGAGTGACTTTACCTTTAAGAAAACTGTTTTATAACTTACTACATTTTTATGAAGAGAGCCTATCAAACTGAAGGAAGGGATGCTTGCTACTGCTGTATGATTGAGCACATTCTGAGCCATGCTTACAAAAATGCTTATTTTATCAATAAGGAAACTGAGACTCTGCGAGATTAAGGAGCTTTTTATTAAGAAGCTTAGTTACCCACTGTCAGAATCTGGAATGAGACTCCTACTGTCAATCTGTAATATTCCAACAACAGACCAGAGTGAGATACACGTGTACTTCCAATAAATTTTGGTGTAAGATTGTTCCTGGGCTTGAAAGACTTAGATCATGAGACTTCCTCCTTTGAAAACTTGGTCCTTTCCCTTCTGAGAACAGAGATGAAGTGACATAATATTCTTCCCATACTTCATGAAAGTCTCATCATTAAGAAACATGTATGGGATTATTAAAATTTTGACCTCTGGCTAAGGTGCTCACATGTTCTGACAAAGCAGTCTGTCTTTTCAGTAATACTTAAGAAAACCAGCAAGTAAAAAACAAGGCAAGATTTTTTTCAAGTCACAAGTGATAAACACACTATTAAATTCCTCAAAATGATTATGGAAGACTATAATTTATAATCCCCAAATAACCTTATCATCTTCAGGGACCCTTTCCTCTTGTCTTCCCTGTTCTCATGTTTCCACCACTGCTCTGCCCATTGCTGATTCTTTCTCTCTCTGAACAACATAATTCATATCTCTACCTCAACTAGCCACAGGTCTCTCTTTAGGGGCTATCATCCACTTTTCCTCCTCTCTTTTTCATTTATGATTCTTTTGGTTGTTGTTGTTTGTTTCGAGGAAGGGTCTCACTGCATCTCAGGCTGACCTGGAATTTACTGTGTAGCCCCAGGCTGGCATCAAACTCAAGTGCTGGGACTAAAAGCATGTGCCACCACACCTGGCTTCATTTAGAATTCTTGAAGTCGCTATTCAACCATTTTCACTTTGTTATATTCTAGACACTTCTGTTACCAAGTTTGTTTCTGTTTCCTTCTCTCCCTCCCTCTTTTCTTCCTTCCTGTCTTCTTGTGAATATTTATGAGCACCTAGTACAGGACGGGCATGTACTAGGTATTTGGGATTCAGTGTGAGATAAGACAGGCACATCTTGGCTCTTGCAGAACAGCAGTTGAGTGGAGAATGCAAACAAGTGTCAAGGGATTTATTATGCTGTGTGATAAATTCTAGCGTGTTGTGGAGGAGGCATCAACTCCAGTCTTGGGTGGTAGAGGGTTGGTCGGTCAGAAAAACCTTCCTTGAGGAGTAGATTGATAACTTGACACAAAAACAATGAAGGAAGCTGGAAAACATCTAAGAAAAGAAACAAAAGGTTTAAAAGTGCATAAAACATGGGTGGAGTGTTGAAAGACAGGGAAGAAATTCAGTGTAGCAGAAGCAGGTAGGTAGAAAGGAGAGATAATAGAATAATGGAAAGGGCCAGCTCATTGCCGTCTCACACATCAGGCTGACACATTTGAAACGTGGTCTGTCTAGTCAGGTTGTGGTGACCGCTGTGGGCAGCCAAGTGTGGACTCAGGACTCAGCGAGGGTGCTTTGAGCCGCCCTCCCGGAGAAAGGTGCCTCAAGGGCTATGGCTAAGAAGGAACTGGAGGACTTAGAGATCAGGGTGAGGCAGAACAAGTGGAACTTCATGACTGATTAGATCTGCTGTCCGCAGCCAGGCTGATGTCAGCTTCCAGGGTGTGCTGGCCACATCTGAAGGCAGAGGCTGGAAATGCTGCTAAGCCTCTGTCCTACAGGACACGTCCCCACAACAGAGAATTCCCTGGCCCAACGCTGTGCTTCTGCCCAGAAATCCTGGGCAGCAGATGACTGACAACCATTTTGATGATGAACTTCTATCCAATGAACCATTCTTTCTTTTTTTTTTTTTTCCGAGGTAGGGTCTCACTCTAGCCCAGGCTGACCTGGAATTCACTATATAGTCTCAGGGTGGCCTTGAACTCATGGTGATCCTCTTACCTCTGCCTCCCAAGTGCTGGGATTTAGGTGTGCGCCACCATGCTCACTCAGCTCAGGACTTAGACCCCAGGCTGAGTGTTCAGGAGAATATAATGGACCTTTTTAGTCCTAGACCAGCAGTCTTTCAGGTGTTAGAAAACATATGCCTTTTGCTTTTGTTCGCAGTATGTAGATATTTATTCATTAGTATTTTTGAAATCATTTTTGGTTTGGGGAAGGTTATGCTTCAATTCTACATTCACTTACCTTTTGTATAAAATGCCTGCATTGTATTTTTCAGATGCATCTCATTTTTTTTTGTGGAGTTTCAGACCTATTTTGCTCAGGATTATGCACAAACAGCATGGATCCATTCCATTGTAGATTGTGTGACAATGCTCTGCGGTGAGTATTACTTACAGGAGAGACAATTCCTGGCTACGGTTAAACTGTGCGTGACAATAACTTTTGCAGATTCAAATGATGCCGACTTTCATCGCCAGTTTTCTAAGTGGAAAGACTATGATAAAAGTTGGCTGAGGCTATATAAAAGTTAGATTGATCTTATCTGCAGCCAAACCTAAGCAGACTTACTCTTGGAATTAATGGTCTTGTCTAATGCCAGATGGAAGATTTTATAAATACACTGGAAATGACACAGCTCATTTTATTCATCCATACAGAGATAGGCTACTGAACATCATAGAACTTAAACTATGATTTGGGTAGTAGTTTATCATCTATACTATGCTGGGCTTATGACCTCCGAATGCTCTGGCCTTCACATTCACTGGTCAGTCGTACATAACAGCCTTTGGAGAGCACCATGAGCCATTTCTCTAGGTCTCCTTAAATGAGTGCCAGTGATGTTATATCACATCTAAAGTCTTTTTCCAGAAAGTTCCAAATTTTGGCTGATGGGATTTCATCTTTTTATACGTAAGTCTTCATGCTTAGAGAAATATTGGGGAAGATGGTTTATGTAACTGGGAGCTAAGAATATTCCTTATGGCTGTAATTACATTTAAGAGACCTCAGGCGTGCTCTTTAGGACTTGAGAGGGTATTCTAGAAATTCATGGAAGCCGACATTGCATGTTTAGAGTAGAGGATGATAAACAGAATTTTCTTTATAAAGTTCAAGCCAGTTATGAATTTGATTTACTAGTGAGTGTTTAAGGTTAGATTCAGTTGGGACAATTAGTTTATAGTTTAGTCTCAATCATTTTATTTAGATGAGTCCTAAAGGTTTTAGGAAACTTTCATCTCTGTAGGCATATTTCAGTGGTAACAGGAAAGTACTACACTGATGAGTAGCTAGTGATAACTTTGCCTGACTTCATTCTAGCTCATATTTGTTTACTTATATTTAAATTAAGTATTTTATACTTTTTGTTTTTAATGAAATTTTTACTTTAACAAAATAGCTGCTACTAATTTTTAAAACGTCTCAAGTTAGGAACCAGTTGAATTGTGATGAATTGTATTTCTTTGCAAGGATTTGAGAGCAGCTCTAGAATGAACAGTAGATTTTATGAGACTAAGTTTACTCTTTCAACTGATAGGAAAGGAAGGTCATAATGGGTCAAAAAATATATATATTTGGGTTTTGTGGCCTATCGTTATTTTTTTTTTCCCCTTCCTTTTAGCCGTCACTGGATTTTCAGGGCCATGTTTTTAGTCACAGAATTTATCTGGGCAGGCCAAGAGGCTATATTTATCTTTCTCAGAGAAAACATATGACTCATTTCCCACACTGTTATCTTTTGGAGAATATTTGTAATTTCCCATGGAGGAATAAAGGTCCATAAGGGACCAGTATGGGCGAGATGACCATAGGCTCTGAACAGGGTCAGAAACAGTGTATTTAAATTCTATGCTGGAACATGTGAGTCGTATTATACTCATTTACCACACATTCACCAGCTCACCAGGTCATAGACTAGCAGAACATGAAAGCTTAGAATATGAACTTAGAGTCTGACTGTAGACTCACCTTGGGACACCCACTCAGGAAAATCTGCAGTGTGATGGTGGACCTTATTCATTGAATTTAGTGTATATCATCTCATCGAGTCTGTTATGGATTCTGGTAAAAAATATCACTTTCTAGTAACTATTACATTATCATTCTTAAGAATTCAATATATTCTCAAGAAATTTAATACTCATTTAAATTCTCCAAGAGTTAAAAATACAACCAGCCACTATTTTAAGTAGATGGGAGACAATTAACGTCATACACATTTGAGTTTCTGATTTGAACTTTATAAAAAGTATTAAAGACACCAAGAGATTCAGCTCTCTTGACCTTGTCCTTAGGAGTACTCATATCAGCACAGAGTTTCCTTAGAAGAAAGTGCACATGCCTTCCCCACATTGCTCCCCACACTCTCTCTCCCCACAAGTAGCTGTGATTTTTATTGTCAATGGTGTATGATCAGTACCATTTCAAACATCCTTATGGAAGTGACATGAAGTTTAGATAAACAGTAGATTTCCTGTTTTAAAAACACCCTATGGTCCTGGAATTAGGACTGTAGTTAGATGAGGAAAGGAATCAGCATAGATGTAAATGAGGGCATTTGTGTTCCTTATTCTCTGTGTGACTGTGAACAGGTCACTTCCTCCTGGGCTGAAGTTACAAATTAGTGGGGTTCAATGGATGTTCCACAGGTTGATTGTGCTCTGCTCTGACTTTCACTGTGCCATCAAAGGCTTTCTGTGAAGCTGGGCGTGGTGGCCTACGCATTTAATCCCAGCACTGGGAGGCAGAGGTAGGAGGATCACCATGAGTTCAAGGCCACCCTGAGACTACAGAGTGAATTCCAGGTCAGCCTGGGCTAGAGCATGACTCTACCTCGAAAAAACAAAAACAACAAAAAAGGCTTTCTGTGGACCCCATTTGTTTTTGCTTTAAAAAATTTTAATTTATTGACAATTTTTATAAACATACATACACATCTAAAATGGACTTTGATCATAATCACCTCCCATTACCTTCTCTTTTGCCTTTCCCACGGGCTCCTCTTACCCTCAGTGAGTCCATCTTCTCCTTATCATCTCTGTGTGTGTGCATGCATGTGCATGTGTGTGTGCACATGCACGTGTCTCACTGAGTTTAATTAGGGATGCTTATGTGAGCATTAGCTGGGGCTTGTTTCCCAGAGCATGTACAACTTACCAGTGGCTACACCACTGCAGAGAAGGCTTCTTCCCCTCCCCCAGTAACCATTAACCTTCGAAGCCTTTGTGTTGACTCCATTTACTGTTGTTTTTGAAGCTCCACTTGGGAGTGTTGTCAGTAACCACTTATCCTGTCAAGTGGG
The DNA here is from genome assembly GCA_004024765.1 of Zapus hudsonius. Classification (NCBI taxonomy): domain Eukaryota; kingdom Metazoa; phylum Chordata; class Mammalia; order Rodentia; family Dipodidae; genus Zapus; species Zapus hudsonius. Next base: position 12,232 of record PVHP010022912.1, read on the forward strand.
GATCATGCTGGGTGGCCTGCTGGCATCTACTGGCTTCATCCTGGGCTCATTTGCCACCAGCCTGAAGCATCTCTACCTCACCCTGGGAGTTCTTACAGGTAAGGGCGCTTGATACCACTCATCTCTACCCACCCCATTCATTTTGTCAAGCACATGAGCAGAGCAGTGATTCATAAAATATTCACTTGGTATATGCATAATTTAGCAAATTTAGCTTGGGTTTACCTATCTAGCAGTTAACCAGGTTGGAAATGTGATTCTACTCCTCTTATGAACAGGCATCACCTGTTAATTTAGTCATCTCCTTGGCATTAGTGTCTGGCTGAGATTCTGTACTCCGAGGAAATGAGATGTTCAGCACAATATCAGTGTTCAGCAATGATTATTCTCTCAATATCTTTACTAAGACACTAAATCACTATCTGTGTTCAACCTGAGTTGGCCTTGCTTTATAATGAACATAATTACCAAATAAATAAGTTTCCAATGTAGGAATGATAACACCTTGTTCCAAATATTATATTGCATATTCTCACTTAATGCTATGGAAGTAATTATTTTGGAAAATCATGATGAGTCTCAAGGAAAGAGAAGCAATCTAAATGCATTCCACAAATCACCTTAAAGGCACCGTGGTGGACCAGATGGGGTCAGTTAATGCGACCGAAAAGCATTTTGCCCATCATTCAGTAGTACCCACTTCTGCCTCGGCACTGTGCCTTGAGCACAGCACAAAGCAGGCCGATACTAGATGGAACCTCATAATGGATCTGTCTGCTAAGGATGGTGCATCCATGACTACAAACTCAAAAGGCCTGGCTGACAAGGTGACTAGCATCCCAGTTTACTAGGGACTGTTTTAGCACTGGAGTCCACTCCAGACTGCAGAGGGGAACAGAAGCTGGCATGGTTCTCCCTCCTCTTGTCTGGTTTTCTGGATGCCAGGAAACCCAGGTGTAAAACCTGTTAGGTTTTTTAACTTAAAAAGTAATTGAAGCTGAAAAGTTTTAGAAAGTTTTTGGAGTATGAACATTTTTCCAAGGACTTTCAGGAATATTTTCAGGTTGCTATGTTCTTGTATGAAATTTCCCACTTCATGATGTTTCCCAACTATTTTGGAACTTTCCTGGGGTCATACATACTATCTCTATCCAAATTCAGAGCATCATAGATTATCAGGATTATGCCTTCACGGGCAGGGAAGAGTTGAGACAACTTGTCAGATAATTTAATTTGCAAAAGAGAGTGGATGGGAGAAAGGGAAGGGAGGGAAAGATGAGCATCTTAGTTAGCATTTTCTCAATTTTTCTAGAAAAATTCTATTTTAGCTTGTGTGATGGTTTTTAAGTTCTTCTTTTGCTTTTATTTAAGAAATTATATTTCTTTCAGTGTGTTCTTCCCTGGAAGAAAGTCATAATATTCTATATTTTGCACATTGTGGATGACTGCTAAGGAGAGGCTCATTTCAGCTGGGTCTATGGAATAGCTTGAAAGGCTTTTTTTTTTTTTTCATTTTTCCAGGTAGGGTTTTGCTCCAGCCCAAGCTGTCCTTGAACTCACTTTATAGTCCCAGACTGGTCTCAAATGATCCTCCCACCTTGGCCTCCTGATTGCTGGGATTAAAGGCATGTGCCACCACCCCCTGGTAAAAATTTTTGATTTCTAACATCTTGCTTTGGGGGGGGGTGTAGTTGAGGTAGGGTCTCTCTCTACCCCAGGCTGACCTAGAATTCACTATGAGGTCTCAGGGTAGCCTGGAACTCACAGTGACCCTTCTACCTCTGCCTCCCAAATGCTGGGATTAAAGGCATGCGCCACCACGCCCGGCTAAAGGAGTTTTATGGAAGATCATATTCTCTTCAGTCCCAATCACATTATCTCAAGATTGTCCTTTGCTTGACTGCTTTGTGTCCCAGAACTCAGGGACTTCTCTTCCTCCTAGGTCTTGGATTTGCACTTTGTTACTCCCCAGCTATTGCCATGGTTGGCAAGTATTTCAGCAAACGGAAAGCCCTTGCTTATGGGATCGCCCTATCCGGGAGCGGCATTGGCATCTTCATCCTGGCTCCTGTCGTCCAGTTCCTCATCGAGCAGTTTTCCTGGAGAGGAGCTCTACTCATTCTTGGGGGCTTTGTTTTGAATCTCTGTGTTTGTGGTGCCTTGATGCGTCCCATTACTTTGAAGGAGGACTGTAGGAGTCCAGAGAAGAACCAGCAAGATGACTACTCACCTTTGGCCAGAGACCAGGCACAGAGCCGCCTTTGTTGCTCTCTGCGGCGGGAATACAGCTTCTTACTGACATCAGACTTCGCTGTGTTAACGGTTTCTATTCTCTTCATGGCTTACGGCTGCAGCCCTCTCTTTGTATACTTGGTGCCTTACGCTTTGAGTGTTGGAGTGAGTCACCAGCAAGCTGCTTTTCTTATGTCCACACTTGGGGTGATTGACATTGTTGGCAATATCACCTTTGGATGGCTGACCGACAGAAGGTAAGATTCATGAAAACACAATTGGTTTTCTTCCTGAGTCCTCCCCCCCTTACACCTTACCCTGTCTAAGATCTCACCCTTAAGGTTAGTTTTGGTAACTGAAGTCTCCTTCTGAATCAGGCATTGGCAAACTTTGTCTGCAAAGGAACAGAGGCTAAACATTTTTTGGCTTTGTGGGCCACATGACCTCCTCACAACTCCCCACAACTCCTCACAACTCCCCAGTGTTGCTAAGGACAGCCACAGACAGTTCAGAAACCCATGCCAAGAGCTGTGCTCTGAAATTTGAATTTTTCTTACAATCGTATTTTGCAAAATAGTGTTCTTTTAATTTTTTTCCAACTACTTTAAAATGGAGACAAAGACTTGACAGGTAAGTTACAAAAACACATGCTAGGCTGGAATTGTCCACCTGTGTTCTAGAATCTCAGTGGTTTAGGGTGGTGAGTCTGTCTAAACTGCACAAGCTACGGACAGCTCAGAGTGCAGGTGATAGATTTAGTTCCACCCTAAGTCAAATCAGTCGCCAGGCAAGCCGACTTCTGGATGCGTAGGTGCTGTGGTTTTAATGTCTTTGAACCTCTCCAGAGATCAGCTCACGTGGAGAGAGCGCTGAATCGGCAGCGCTTTTGTGATTGGTGGCGAAGTAGTAAATACCGTCCTTGCATTGCAGGCTTGAACACCAAAGTCACAGGAAATCCCTAGCAAGTACTCGACTGTCTGGATGGAAGAGTGCAGGCTGTGCACATTTTCTCAACGAAGGACTCTTTACATTTGAGCTATGACCTAGAAAGTTATTATCATGTGGTCCTCACAGATCATGCCTTTGGTAATTAATAAGGACCCACCATCCCTCATCTAGTGTTATGATTATAATATTTAGAGTTATTTTCACTTTTTCTTTTGACATACAAGAAATAGACCTCATGTCTGCTGGACAATCTCAGCTCTTCTATATTTTAATTTAAGGTGAAGGGGAGGAGCAAGGGAAACCCAGCTCACATTAACTGACAGGGAGAAAAGCAGGCGTAAGTCTGCAAGAGGCATCACTAGTCTACTTGAGCTTGTTCTACCTTGTGACCCACAGAAAAATCTCCTAACCCTTAAATCCTCAAAGGTTTTCATCTGTCCAATGGGCCATTCAATATTTTCCCATCAACCTCATACTGTTTCATGAGACTCAAATGAGGCTCGTGGTAGGAAAAATGCTGATAAACTCCCAGAGCTGACATTATACACTCTTGAAACCTCATGGATTGAGGGTACAGTTACAGAAGGAAAACATGATGAAAGAATACCCCTGGGTAAGTCTTCAGATAGGCTCCAACCTAGTACAAGACAAGACCTTCATTTATGACAATCAATTTAATGCTTTCATATTCCAGTTTCCTGTTCGTATCATCACTTGGATTACTGAACACTTGTAATATATTTGATAGCACTGATAACATAAAAACATCCGATATGGTGGATGCCTAGAAGATACTAGTCTCTTGATATCCACATTTTATTTCACTATTCACTTTAGGTATGCTGAGGTAGATAATGAGATAGATTTGCTGGCACAAAGCACCCAACAAAAAGCAGCTTATGTGAGGAAAAGCTATATTTTGGCTCACAGACTAGAGGGGAAGCTCCGTGAAGCAGGGCAATGGTGGCATGAGCAGAGGCTGGACATCATGTCCTGACCAATATCAGGTGGACAGCAGCAGCAGGAGAGTGTGCCAACTAACGCTGGCAAGCTAGGGACTCATAAACCATCAAGGTCCACCCCTAGCAACACATTCCTCCAGCAAGGCTCCCATTCCCAAATTGCCATCAGCTGGAGATCAAGCATTCAGAACTCATGACTTTATGGGGGGGACACTGACTCAAACCACCACAATAACCTCACTTTGTACAGAGAGAATTTTCCGTCAGAGTTAGGTAGTTAGTGGAGTTGTAATCTCCCATGGTCCTAATTTTAGAGCACATATTCTCTCTTCTACAGCATGCTTCCTGAGAGATAAATCCTTGCCTTTTTATTTGGCAACAGAACAGAGGGACGACAACACACAGCAAGAGGCCATCTGTATACATAACTGCAAGGCATGTGCTTCATGGCAAGGTTCGAAAGCTCTTTTATGGAACTTTGCACCCTGCACTCATCACTGTTCTTCAAATCCACAGGTGTCTGAAGAAATACCGCTTTGTCTGCTACCTCTGCGCGGTGGGGCTCGATGGGCTCTGCTATCTCTGCCTCCCCATGCTTCAAAGCCTTTCTCTTCTTGTGCCTTTCTCCTGTACTTTTGGCTACTTTGACGGAGCCTATGTGACCTTGATGCCGGTAGTGACTGCAGAAATAGTGGGGACCACCTCTTTGTCATCAGCACTCGGTGTGGTGTACTTCCTTCATGCCGTGCCCTACTTGGTGAGCCCACCCATTGCAGGTAAGTTTCAGAGTTCACTGGCTACTCTTGTTATATTGAGGTGGAAGGAGTGAACACACATGTGTGTACACAGCACATATATACATAGGGAAGGCTTAGCAAGATTTGGAAAAGAGCGAGAAAGAAGAGGGATTTCACAAGCCACCGAACAGCTTATGGTCTTACCTATATTCTTGCTGATAAGCTTTTTCTAACCACGCAGAGATGATTGTCTAACTAGAAAGACGTCCCAAATGAGATGCTCGGCTCCATTCCGTACTAATGATAGAAGCGATGGAATGGAACAGCTGTTCCTTCTAAGTAGGACACATGCAGAAGTAAGTCTGATCCCTGTATGGACTTCAGGAAAGGAGAGGAGAGGGCAGTTGGTGGAGAGAGCAAACCGAGAAGTACTCATGTCAGTGCAGTGTTTTGAGAGCTAGGAAAAGTAGCTGGGCTCTGTATTTTTTTCCATTTATCATTTGCAAATACTTAATGTGGGTAGCATCAAAGTTTTGTGCAAATGAAAAGTATAGTTTAAAGAAAAGTGTGGTCTAGCCATTGACCTAGTGACTCAAAGCCAAAGGCAGTTGGGACTCAATTTTAACAGTACAGAAGCAGCTGATGAATGCTTAACCAGGGCTGCTACAGAAGACATGGGAATGAATCCTGGAGGCAAAGAGGACACTTTGGAGAAAAATAAATCAACAACTGAATTTACCATATGGGAGTGGTGGACAGAAAGAAGTCAAAATGACTTAGAAATATTATCATGGTTTAGAGAAATAGGTTTTGCCTAAGGAATGAAAATTGAGATATATTGACATATTATAATAAAGAGGTAAAATTTTTCAATAGTGCTTTTAAGGATGAAATCTATACTTTAAGGGAAACCTGACTGACATATACAAATTTGGGAGTCATCAGATAATGCAGCTAGTATGTTTTGTAAACTAACATACCACAGACACTTTCAGCACGATTAGTGAAATAATTTGACCAACATTTCTTGAGTGCATTAAATAATTCAACACATCCTAGTTTTGCAGCATGGCATTTGGCCCTGGGGTATAGCAGGAAACAGGCCAGAAGTTCTCTCTTCTTTCTGGAGCAGGTGTTTCCAGGAGTGATCTCTTTGGTTCTCTCCACCCCCTCATACCCTTGGTACATTCTAGGAATCTACTTGATTCGCCATCTTTCTTGTGGTGCTCATCCTCATTAATGACTTTTTCAGATTATTCCCCGACTAAGTTAAAATCAGGAGAGTGAATGGATCTCTGAAGGTAGACAAGAGAGAAATGAACCATATGTTTCTCTAGAAAGAGGGAAGGGGTTTGTTGAGAAAGGCATGCTTTTTGCAGCAGCTGCTATTATGCAAGCAAGCAAGCAGCTTTAACCTCTGAGCCATCTCCTCAGCCCTCTTAGCTGCTCTTATGAACAAAGGAGTGATGATTATTTCATAACTCTGACAAATGCCTAAGCTGCAATCAAGGGGAAGTCATGGCCGTTTGGATGCTGCAGGTGAAGATTCTGGACTGTTTAAGCTCTGTGACGTAGAATCCATTCTGTGCTTAGTACTTCCTTTTTGAAAACTGCAAAATGTTCTCACATCCTCCACCCTCCATGGTCAATTTTAAGATCTGCCAACTTTTAGCAACAGTGACATTCTGTGACATGTCACAAGACAAATGAAATCAGGATTCCTAGACCCTTAAAAAAATCTTTTTGCCTTCATTTGGCAAATGAGATATTGTGCTCATTAATGGAATTCAGGGGAGGAAGATTTCTCTTTTTTTTTTCTTAAATATATATTTATTGTCCATAATGAGTTACATTATTCAGTGGGCAAACAATGAGTTGTTATCCCCAATTCCCCAATGCCCCCCTCCCCATCCCCAATCAGCTGGATATCCTCCTCCGTGGGCCGTCTGGATCAGTCCCTGTGGCAGGGGACCCTGGATAGCCTAGTACTCAACCCGGTCCTCCTGTCCCAAGTGTGTTGATACTGAAGGGTGCCATGCTTCTGGATAGTCTCCCCCACCACGGCTCTTACAATCTTTCCGCCCCCTCTTCCGCATAGGTCCCTGAGTTGTGGTGGATGAGTATTAAGGCTGCTTTAAGGTTGTGAGTTTTGGGGTCTTTGTGTCCAAGATCGTTGGTTTCTGTCTCACTGGCTTATCCTGTGTAGATTGAATGTCTGTGGCTGTGGGTCCCTTGTTCGGGGAGGAAGATTTCTTATTGCAATACTTATATTACTTACCTTTAAAATGATGACCTTCCCACTCAGTCTCTTCCATGTGGTACTACAGAAACCCAGAAGTAAATCATGCCATAACTGAAATACTTGAGGGAGTTTGAATGGCAAGAAACTTTGTGGTATTTATCATAATTTCTGCATGCCATTTTGACCATTTAAAATAGGTGAGAGGAGAAACTAGGTATGTTTCTGGGGTGAAGGTACATTCTTGGCATATAAGGTGGAGTCTGGAGGGAAATTTTAAAGAAACTTCTTATTAATCATACTCATTGCCTGACAACGTAGTTTTATCCCACTGAGTCTCATCATTGGCCCATATTTTGCATTTTATATAGACAACTGGTTTCCCTCAAAATTTGAACCTTGTATATATATTGATATTCTTTTGTTGCAACAAAAGACAAAAGTCAAAACAAGCCCATCAGTACAGCTGTATGTATTTACATGTGTGCTCACAGGCTGCCCTGATTCTATCCAGAAGGCTCAGATACAATGGCCCAAATTTCGACTAAAACTGGATTTCACTGAAAGGCTTTGAAGCCTGTTAGATTACTAAGAGGGCGTCTGGACTAACATATTACATAATTACATGTGCTTATCACAGTAGATAAATTTATCCCAACTTCAATAATTTGCATGATGTTTAAAGTCATGGGATACACAATAAAAATTTGAATACTTTTGACCAGATTTCATGAGTTAATAATAATTAGTAATGCAGATTGTGTGGTCACTAATTCCATAGAGCTAAGTACTGAATGGCAATGACCAACTTAATTTAGGAGTTGCCCCAACAAATAGAATACATTTCCCAGTTCCCACAAGACATTTTTAGGCAACCTGCTTTTTGTTCAAAGTCATGATGGTGGTGCTGTAATCTATTGTTATACGAGTGATTCGATTTGTGAGCAGAGAAGTACAGTAACTAAATGTTGAATTTGCCGATGTGATTTTGCTGTTGTTTGTTACAGGATGGCTGGTGGATACGACGGGCAGCTACACAGCGGCATTCCTTCTTTGTGGGTTTTCCATGATATTTAGTTCCCTGCTGCTTGGCTTTGCCAGGTTTATAAAGAGGATGAAGAGAACTCAGCTGCGGGTTCTCACCAAAGAATCAGATCCCAAGATGCAGCTCTGGACCAACGGGTCTGTGGCTTACTCTGTAGCAGGAGAATTAGATCAGAAAGACGAGGAACCGGGGCCTCCAGTAGCTCCTCTCTGCAGCCTCGCATGACCAGTGGCTTTGAGGTTGGCCATCTTGAGGGCTGATGGGACCAAAGCAACCAGATGGTTCAGATTTTGGATGTATTTTATTTTGGCAGAAGTATTGCCTTCCAAGAAAATAATCTGTATTGTTTTGTTAATATATTTGTAAAGGGGAAATAACTATGAAAAAAGCTGGAATATCCTTGAGTTTCCTCATTTGGGATCTGTATTCACCATCACACTTACGTCCACTGTGAAGGAAAGGACCCAGGTGATGTAGTTCGCTGTATTTAGGAGTGAATTCAAGGTGTAACCAGAGCAGAGGACACTGAGCAGAAGTTTTGTCATCCCAATCTCTGTTCCTCCATCCTTCCTCCTCAGTGGAAGTTGACAGAAACACTGACTCAAAGGCTTGCCTATCTGTGCTGTTTGCAGAAGGGTGTGTGTGTGTGGGGTCACCCTAGTGTCCTGGTGGAGAGTGAGGATGCCGTGACTGCTTGATGTTCTTAAATATACTGTTTAGGATACTTTTGAGAGTCTTTGAGCGGCCGTGATTACGATAAAGAGAGTGTCTTTTACTTCCCTGTTAATCTTGCAGCTGGCCCTTGCCTCTGCCAATGAGTAGGGATCATTTTGAGACTCCAAACAACTACAAAATGCCACGGTGAGAAGAGATGTTAAAGGATAGCTGGTAAGACCCTCTATTTGAGGCCATTCCATTGCAATAGCTATTTTGCTAGGACTGTGTTCCCAGCACTCTCCTCTATCGCTACCACATACTGACTGCAAATTTACCAGAACATATTGAGTCATGAAGCAACCTCTCCATTTTCTATGAGATGTTAGTAACATCCTAACACACCCTGGTTTTGTTTTCTGGGGGGGGGAGGACTCTAATTTGAACTGCAGAACACTCCTATTAGGAGCAGAAAAATGTGGGCAGTATTCCAATGGGGCAGTAATTGAATTCTTGAATCAGCAGGCCTCTGGAGAGAGAGTTTCTTTGTAGATCATTCATTAGACTCAATGCTGCCCGAAGGGGGACTTGGAGGATTTTTACCTGAAAAACGATTACTTTAGGCATTCTAAAAATGGAATTCCACCCCCTGTGCTTAGCTTTAGATCATAATTGGAAACTCAACTCCTTACAAGTAAACCCTACTTTTCTGTGATTTGGGGTTATTTCTGAATGTTCACATTGGAAAAGGAGGACATAAGAAAACAAACCAACCAACCAACCAGCCAGGTCTCCCAGCTTATCGCCAACTGACTGAAGTCTCCAGAATTAGAGTGTTAACGTCCACATCATGTCACACCCATCACTAAGGACAAGTTATGCCATTAAAGGGGGGGGGGTAATTTTTTTGAGTTCGTATCCAAAACTCAAGGAACTATTTTGGCTCCAAAGGCCATTTAACCTACTGTTCCCACAAGAGGCCTCCCAAGTGCCTTGTCAGACTTGTTGGGAGAAATAACAAGAGAATAAGACAAATCCTAGGCTGGCGAATGAGTCCCTGCTTGAGCTGGATTACATCACAAGAATCATGTTACTAAACTGCTTTCATAGTGAGATACTGGCTTGATTCAACGTGAGGAAATGGTAATAGTTTCTTGATGTTTCCAAAGAATGATTTGAATCTTATCTGTTATCTCTTTATTTAGTTTTGAGAGTTTACTTACCAATGCATTTACTTTGTTATTTTCAATTTAAAAAAGATTTGGGGAACCTATGTAAAAACTCAAAATTAAAATGAAAGTATGCAGGTTTGGAGTAGCACATAGCCTTAAATGTCATTTTTAAATCTTAAAACTGAAAGATTTTTTGGAATATAAATAGCTATAAATATATTTTGTCATAGTGATGTTCACAGTAAAATTGTATGTGATTTTGCAATATAATTTCTTTAAAATATTGTCAGTATTTATGGAAAACTAGCATAGTGACCAAAGGTTTTAAATATTTGTATGAAAATATTTCATATATTTCACTTATACATGTATAAATTTGCATTCTTACTTTCTCTCTTGGAACAGCATTTTAAGAAAGCTCTTATAGTCTACAATTTTGGCATCTACACAAAATTTTACATCAGTGTGCCATGGACTTAACTGTTTGTTTAAAAGCTGAGGAATTCATGGGGATCGTGTATTTTATACAACTAAGAATAAAATTGCGGTGGAATTATTGTACATCTTAAATATTTGCTTATGCCTCATAGATTCTACTTTGGAATTGATTGAGTAGAAAAGCAGAGAAAATTATCTAACTTTTAAAGACACAATGGACCACTGTTCCCTGGGTTCAAATTATATTTTTTTTGAATAAATCAGCTGTATGTGCTAAGTTTTTCCTATTTCAAAGGCAAAATAAAATTAATTTATAGTCACATGCTTGGAACTTTTTTTTTTCTTTTTGGTTTTTTGAGGTAGGTTCTCACTCTAGCCCAGGTCATTTTTCTTCTTAGACAAGGGATACGCTGGTGAGAGGGCCTACATGGACCATGCTGCCATTCAGCACAGGGGTGCGCATCAGTGTTTACTTCTGGGTTGTGAAGAGGAATCACTTAGGAGTTTTCTTTGGAGGCCAGAGCTCCCAAAGCACTGAAACCATTTCACATTGAGATGTTGTGCAGCACTGCCCTCTGCTGGGCGTGGTGAAGCCCTGCAGTCAAATGTTCCAATTGAGAGAGGCCTCGCAAAGCATGAGCCACTTTGTGCATCTGACTTTATGTGGGTACTGGGGAATCAAATCCTATTCGTTAAGCTTTGAAGGCAAGCACCCTAACCCCTGAACTATTTCTCCAGGCAAAGATTCTTCTCTTTAAAATTAAAAAAATAAATTTATTGAGAGAGAGAAAGAGAGAGAGAGAGAGAGAGAGAGAGAGAGAGAGAGAGAGAGGAGAGGAGAGAGAGAATTGGTGCACCAGGGCCACTGAAAATGAACTCCAGATACATGTGCCACTTTGTGCATTTTGGCTTTAGTGAGTACTGGGGAATCAAACCCAGGTCCTTAGTAAACCTTTGTTTTTAACTTAATAAAAAAAAGCCGAGTGCTCTAGCATATGTAACAACCACATATAAGCTAGGATCACGCGTCCTTAAAATTCCATAGGCTTGAGCTGGGGAGAGCTCAGCAGTTAAAGGTGCTTGTTTGCAAAGCCTTCCAGCCTGGGTTTAACTTCCCAGTACCCACGTAAAAGCAGATGCACAAAATGGCACACACGTCTGGGTTTCGTTTGCAGTGCCAAGAAGCCCTGGTATGCTCATTCTCCTCTCTTTCTCCCTTCCCCCTCAAATAATTAAATTAAAATATTTATTTAAATCCCATAGGATTGCCTTCAGTCTCCAAAACATGGACTCAAGGAAGCAACTCTGAGCCCCTAGTTTGATTAAATATCCATTTGGTTCAAGAGTGGCTTGTGTGATGTGCAGGCACATGTGTGTGCATGTTTGCATGCATGTGAACGTGAAGGAGGTGCATATGCACATGTGTGTGTGCATGTCCAGGCCAGAGGTCAACCCTGGCTGCCATCCTCAGAAGCACATGCTCTCACCTTGGACTTGAGCTCACCATTACGCTAGACTAGCTAGCTAGAGATTCCTGTCTCAGCCTCCACAGTCCTGGAATTATAAGCAGGTGCCTGACACATGAGGAAGTTAATTTTTCATTCTGTGGATTTACAAGATTTCTAAATAAGAAATGGGCAAAGCAAGCTTTCTTTTCAGAGTCAAAATGCAGAACAAATGGAAAATGTTGGCAAGTAACCTTCCCCAGTTTGAGCCTCCATAAATCATACAACCAACCTTCCCGTTTCCAACAGCCCTTCTGCTCACACTCCATCTTCTCAATCTCTTGTAAGTCTCTTCTTCATTCCAGTTTTGGAGATTCCATCATTATTGAAACAGAAAGGCCTTCCCAGCGGGTTTTTTCCCCCAGAGATTACAATTTAGCTGACCTCCTCCACTACTCATACCAGGGAGTTTTTCACATGGGTCCTGGGAGTCAAACTCAGGTCCCCGTGCTTGCAAAGCCAGCCCTTCACCGACTCAGCTAATTTCCCAGCCTCAACAAGCATTTCCTTTTGCATGCTATACCAACTGGCAAGCTTGCTGAAATAAACAAATATTAAGTTAAAAACAAAGGTTTACTAAAAGCTTTTGTGTCATTTGTGTACTAAAAACTCTTTATTTGAGAAGGTTTCAGGAGAAAGAAGAAACTACAATTTAATATTAGATAATCTTTGTTTTCTTGAAAGAGAGAAAGGTGTAGAAAGCTGGAGAGATTGCTCAGTGGTTAAGGCACTTGTCTCTTGTGCCAAAAGGCCCCGGGTTCAATTCCCCCAGTACCCACAGTGCTTTCCAAAGTGGTTGAACAAGCTTGCAATCCCACCAGCAGTGAATGAGGGTTCCTTTTTCCTGCATCTTGCCAGAACCTGTTGTTGTTGGTTTTCTTCATGATTGCCATTCTGACTGGAGTAAGGTGGAATCTCATTGTGGTTTTGATTTGCATTTCCCTGATGCTTAAGGATGCTGAGCACTTTCTCAAGTGAGAAAAGGCCATTTGTGTTTCCTCCTCTGTGAATTCTCTGTTGAGATCAGTGCTCCATTCTGAGAGGGGGCAATTTGAGCTTTTGCTATTAAATTTTTTGAGTTCTCTGTAGGTTCTGGAAATTAGGCCTCTTTCTGAGTTATAGCTGGCAAAAATCATCTTCCAGTTTGATGGGGGTGTATTGGCTCTGAGTATGGTATGTTTGTCTGTACAGAAGCTTTTGATCTTGATGAGTTCCCATTGGTTAAGGGATTGCTGTACTTCCTGGGCTACTGGAGGTTTACTCAGGAAGTTTTTCCCCACTCCTATCTCCTGTAGAGTTCCTTATATTTTTTTCTTCCAGGGTTTTCAGGGTTACAGGTCTTATGTTGAGGTCCCTGATCCATTTGGAGTTGATTTTTGCGCATGGTGAAAGGAGTGGGCCTATTTTCATTTTTTAAAATATCTTTATTATGAATAAGTTTATACATTGTATATTTCCATTTTTTAAAAAATATTTTATTTATTCATTTTCAAACAGAGAGAGAGAGAAAAAGAGAGAGAGAGTGAGTTAGGGCCACCACCTTGTGGGTCTGGCTTATGTGGGTCCTGGGGAATTGAACCCGGGGCCTTAGGCACTAGAGGCAAGTGCCTTACCACTGAGCCATCTCTCCAGCCCACTATATTTCCATTTTTTACACGTGTTTATCCAATTTCTCCAGCACCATTTGTTGAAGTTGCTATCTTTAGACCAGCACACATTGTTGACACCTTTGTCAAAGATCAAGTAACTGATTACATGCATTAAGAGCGAGGTTTCAATTCTATTCCACTGGTCTGTCTGTTTTTATGCCAGTACCATGATGTTTTAGTTACTATGGCTTTATGGTATGTTTTTAGGTTGGGCATGGTGATACCTCCTGAGTAAGTTTTTTTTTAATTTAGAATAGTTTAGCTATCTGAGGTCTTTTGCCCTTCCAAATAAATTTTGAGATTATCTTTTCTATGTCTGTGAAGAAAGAGGTTGGGATTTTTATTGGCATTAAATCTGTAAATTGCTTTTGGAAGGATTCCCATTTTCACTATATTAATTCTCCCTATCCATGAGCGTGGAATATCATTCCATCTTATTATATCCTCCTCTATTTCCTTCTTGAGCATTTTAATGTTTTCATTATACATGTCTTTCACATCCCTTGTTAATGATATTCCAAGGTATTTGATTTTTTTTGAAGCTATAGAAAATGGGATAGTCTCTCTGATGTCATTTTCTGTATACATGTCTTCTGCATATAGAAAGGCTACTGATTTTTGTGTGTTAACTTTGTATCCTGCCACTTTGCTAAAGGCATTAATCACCTTCAAGAGTTTACTGATACTATTCTTTGGATCTGATATATATATATATATGAGGATGTCATCTGCATAGAAGAATAGTTTAGTTTCTTCCTTTCCAATTTATATCCCTTTTATGCCTTTTTCCTGTCTTATTGATTGGGCTAGGACTTCAAGCACTATGTGGAAGAGCAATGGTGAGAGTGAACACTTCTGTCTTGTTCCTGATTCAAGTGGGGATTCCTTGAGTCTTTCCCCATTGAGTATGGTTTGTGCTTTAGGAGTTTTATATATTGTCTTTATTATAGGCCATCTATGAGTATTATTTCCAGGGTTTTGAACATGAAGTGGTGTTAAATTTTGTCAAAGGCCTTCTCTGCATCTATTGAGATGACCATGTGGTTTTTGTGGTTGAGTCTATTAATGTGGTGGATTACATTAATCGATTTCCATATGCTGAACCATCCCTGCATCCCTGGAATGAAGCCTACTTGGTCTAGATGGATAATATTTTTGATGTGTTGTTGTATCCGGTTTGCTAGGATTTTGTTCAAGATTTTTGCATCTAAGTTCATTAGGGGATATGGGTCTGTAATTTTCTTTTCTTGTTGCATCCTTGTTTGGTTTGGGGATTAGGGTGATGCTAGCTTCATAGAAGGAATTTACAAGCCTCCCCTCTTTTTCTATGCCCTAACAAGCTTCAGAAAGAGTGGTTTCAGTTCTATGATGAAGGTTTGGTAAAATTCAGCTGAGAATCCATCTGGTCCTGAAATTTTCCTTTTGGGGAGGTTCTTGATTACATTTTCAATCTCTGTGGATGAATTTATTTAGAAGCTTTGTCTGCTCTGGGCTAAGCTTTGGTAGGTGTCCAGAAATTCATCTATTTCTTCCAGGTTCTCCAATTTTGTGGAGTAGAGGTTTTGGAAGTATGACCTGATGATTCTTCCCATTTCATTGAGGTCTGTTGTGACTTCTCCCTTATCAATTCTGATTTTGTTGATTTGGGCCTTCTCTGTTTTTCATTTGATTAGATTGGGCAGGGATTTGTCAATCTTATTAGCTTTTTCAAAGAACCAAATCTTTGATTAATCTATTTTTAATTGTTTTTTTCATTTCAAATTCATTAATCTTAGCTCTGATCTTAATTATATCTTTTGCTTTGAGCTAGTAGGGTTGGATAGCTCCAGCTATTCCAATGTCTTTAGGTGGGTGGATAGGTGGTTGATTTGAGATCGCTCTGTCTTTGTTATGAAGGCATTTAGCGCTATGAATTTCCCCGTAGGACTGCCTTCATTGTTTCCTACAAGTTTTGATAGGATGTGTTATCATTATCATTTATTTCTAGGAAATTTTTGATTTCCTTTTTGATTTCTTAAATGAACCATTCATTGTTTAAAAGTGTATTATTCAGGTGCCAGTAACTGGTGTAGTTTC
>PVHP010022913.1:0-27886 GCA_004024765.1 Zapus hudsonius
TTTTTACAGTGCTGTATATGTAAATCAGCTGATTTGAAATGGCAGGAATTTATCTGATTAGCAGTGTTCTTCCCAGCCTAAAAGATGTTATAGTCCAACACGACTAAGTCAAAATTGAAAGTTTAATCGATCTCTTGAAATAACAGTTGCTTATCAAAATCAGAGGAGCTAAAACGAAGTGCAAAGTTTCATCCTGTTTGGCATTAGATTTTGAAATATTCTGAGAATAATGGGGTAGAGGGGTGGCCCCTTGATTAAAGGCACTTGCTTGCAAAGCCGGATGGTCCAGGTTTGATTCTCCATTACCCACGTAAAGCCAGATGAACAAAGTGAAATATGTTAATAAGTCTACTGGATAAGAATATGAAAATGATCTGCACACTAATAAGTTTGGGTCTGCATTTTCCTCATTAGTATTTTTAGAAAAATATATTACTGCTTTTCATATTTAGCAATACTTTAAATGATCCAAATCTTCAGGGCAATCTACATTTATCTGGAATCCAACAAAAGGGTAAAATAATTTTATACTAATATTTGTCTCTAACCCTGGATTTAAAAAAATATTTTATTTATTCATTTTTTCAAGCAGAGAGATACAGAGAGAGAGAGAGAGAGAGAGAGAGAGAGAGAGAGAGAGAGAGCGCACACCAGGGTCACCACCTTATGGGTCTGGCTTATGTGGATACTGGGTAATAATTGAACCTGGGGCCTTAGGCACTGGAGGCAAGTGCCTTAACCACTAAGCCATCTCTCCAGCCCTCTAACCCTGGATTTTAATACTTTCTTTCCATATTTATGAAAAAGATATAAGTAGTAAGCAAAAATAAAAAATTCATTTCATAATAAAAGCAATAATAATAATCTTTTAATTATTGCTTAATAATAAGCATTTTTTAAAAATCTTGGAAAGTAACCCCCGATTGTAGGTCTTAATCTGACCTCAGAGAACGTCTGTCATGTTTCCAGACAGGAAGATGGTCCTTGGGATTAACATACATGTAAAGTTGAAAATGGCCAGAGAAGTCTTGCCTTCATACAGGCCCGTTCTTCATACCATCACATATTCTGTGCTGTCATTTAGCTGATACAGTAAAGTTCCTGAGCTCCCTGGGCCATGTGCCACAAGACGATGCTGGGCTCAAGCAGCTGCCTAACCTCTCTGAGGAATGCTATTGTGGGTGATTACTATCATGTGTGTCCAAGTCCTCTCTGACAAGGGTCACTTCTTATCGTTTCGTGCTTTTACCTACTTGCAATTGGAAAAATAATAATATATTTTCCCATTTTGTCTTTATTTAGTAAAATTTGTCTATTGAAGTATTCCCAAACAGGGACACCAAGCGGAATAAGGAAACTCAGTAATGTGGTATCTGGATTTTCCTTGAAATCCTGTGCACTGTCTAACCTGGGTAACTATTGTTTTCTCAGTGTGCCACTTACACTCTTAAAGGTATGAAGCTGGTCACAAGTTCAATGAGTCTAACATTAGATAACCAAATTAGGCTTCCTGATGAAATAAATCCATGATCAATCACTTTCTTCATGTGATATAATTCATTACATGGTACATGAGTTTCTGTTTCAAATTTCTGTTTAAATAATTACTGTTTTTAATTTTTAAAAAAATCAAAGGCTTTGGGGTGGATTTTAAATGTTTGATATGAAGTTTACAGACACTGTGACGGTTTCCTAACACAGTTTTCTTCTGCAAGCAGCTTGTATCAGAGACATCTTCCCAGACACAGCATTCGCAGACAGTAACATTGACAGTGTTTTGGCACCCGATGCTTTTGTCTGTCGCCGCATCTGCACTCATCAACCCAATTGTTTATTTTTTACCTTCTTTTCAAAAGAATGGCCACAAGAATCTCAAAGGTAAGGAGATGAAAGTGTGGGTGTTTTGTTGTCTTTTAATATCAGCAGATCAAAACCCATCATGAGATAGTCGGAGTAAGGAAAATTATCTACACAATTGTACAGGCTACCAATTGAAAAGGAGAATTCTAGCTCCTTCCCTTCTAATTGTCTCTCTATGAACCACAAACCCAGCGTTACCAAGGGCTCCCATCACAATGAAGCTTGTGATATTTGCATCTTTGGAAAAGGAAAGTTGTCTAGCTGTCAATGGTCATTGGGAGAAAATCCAGTTCTGTGCCCTGTTTAAGATCATTGGAACCAAAGCAGAAAGAATTACAAATGTCAGTGAAATGTCACATCCAAAGTGAACAAAGAGAGGTAGAAATGAAGGGGTGCATTAGATTAGGAGGTTTGTGTTATAGTAGAGGTGGGTTCAAGAATTGAAGCCAGTTTATCTACTCATGGGAATTGCAAAGGATCAGAACACAGGCTGGGGAGATAACTCAACAGTCAAAGGTGTTTGCTTGTAAACCTGCCAGCTCAAGTTCAGTTCCCCAGCACCCTGGTGGAGCTGGATGCAAAGTGGTACATGCATCTCTTAATCCCAACATGCCTACAGTCATAGGAGGCAGAGCCAAGAAAATACTGATGTGCTAGACTCAGCAGAAAAAACACAGGAAGAAGACTGTCCAAAATAAAGTGACGGAGAGGGCAAATACTCAAGGTGTCCTCAGACCTCTTCACATGCATGCTCATAAACACACACACACACACACACACACACACACACACACACAGAGAGAGAGAGAGAGAGAGAGAGAGAGAGAGAGAGAGAGAGAGAGCACAGGAAGTAGAGGAAATTATTTCTTTGGTCATGATCATTGCCCTTTATCAAGATTCACTAAGGACTGGAGAGTTGGCTCAGTAGTTATGAGACTTGCCTGCAAAGCCTAAAGACCTGAGTTCAATTCTCCAGTACCCACATAAAGCCAGATGCCCAAAGTGGCACATGCATCCAAAGTTCGTTAGCAGTATCTGGAGGCCCTGGTGAGCCCATTCTATCTGTCTATCTCTCTATGCTTGCAAATAAATAAATAAATAAATATAGATAAATAAAAAAGACTTGCTAAGAAAAAAGAATACAGTTAAGCAAGCATCAAGCCTAAGCTCTTTATTTCAAGTGAACTGGACCTGCCTTGCTTGTTGAGGGAGGTGTCTCCAGCACAGTCAGGCGAGCCAGCCCTTCAGTTCCTTGTCCATCAGGGAGCCATACTTTCCAAGAAAAAAAAGAAAGCTGTAATTTTAGAAGCACCAGATCTACCCTATGAAAATAAAGCTGTTCTTTTCATTAACTCAATAAAATTCAACACACTTTATTTGGTGGATACCAACTAGTAATACATTAGAAAGACACCTAGTCTCCTTGGACCACAGAGAGGATGATGGAGAGACATTCAGGATGAGATATATTGTCCCAGATAAGCAGTGAGATGTATACTGGTGGATTCAGTGTGGGCTGTGAGGGGAAGGATTGGTGATAATCTTAAGGTAACACAAGGAGGTGGAAGGATGAAAATACCCAGGATGGACATGCTGAAGACATCATGAAGTGAAGAGGTTAGGGGAAGGAAGAGATGCAAACTAGGAAGCAGAAGTCACATTCCAAAGAGCGGCTTGTACTCTGGTGTCCTAGCACATAGCTGGTAACTACAGTTTATATGATTTATACATCCTCTTACTTTGTTAGAAATCTGTGTCTCCTTAAAGCATCTCAAAGTGGATTACCAAGTATGAGAGTTCAGAAGAGCCACGCCCTTTCTGGTTTCAGTCTGCACACCTGCAGACACAGTGTCCCAGGTAAACACCCAGCACACCTTCCTGTCCTTGAGTTCAGCAGTTCTGGGGAGAAGGATGAATGTCGGGGTGATGTTTCCTGCTCAACATGTCATTTATTGCCTAGTGTTCTGCCATTCTTCATTTTACCGCAACACTGATTTCTTGGGAGAAGAGTTGGACATTATCCCTGTGAAAGGGCATGAAGCCTGCCAGAAAATGTGTACCAATGCCATTCGCTGCCAGTTCTTTACCTATTCCCCACCTCAAGAATCTTGCAATGAAAGAAAGTAAGACACACTGAGGCTTCAGTAGACCTGTCTGCTCCAGCTCTGAAAAAAATGCATTTAGTTCATTCAATCTTGTTTTCAACTGTAGAGGCAAATGTTACTTAAAACTTTCTACAAATGGATCTCCAACTAAAATACTTCATGGGACAGGAAGCATCTCTGGATACACATTAAGGTTATGTAAAATGGATAACGGTGAGTAGTTGAGAAAATACAGCTGAAAGAGGCTATTTTTTGTTTTGTTTTTCTGTGCTGAATGTGACAAGATTAAAATAGTCAATAACAGCCATAGAGGGGTCTGGGAAGGGTGGCAAATGACTGGTATCCCAGCACCTGAGAGACTCAGACAGCAGAACCAAGTTCAAGGCCAGGCTGAACTACATAGCAAGATCACGCCAAAAACAGCAACAAAAAATAGACACAGAAGATAGAAAATTTGTACATGAAAATTTAGCAATTTTCATGGAAGTTGTCAATAAAAAGCTAAAAACAAAACCAAAGACAAAAATTGTCAATAAAAATTTGCAAAAGTTTTTTTAAAAAATTAGCAATTCTCCATTGTCTTTACTCCTCTCACCTCAACTAATCATGCTTTAAACACATAAATTCATTCTTGACTAAACTATACATTACCTCAAAGAACTGAATATGCTTTTAATTAGAGGCATTTATAGAACAGGCATTTATAGTGGCAAGATTCAGCCAGCAACCGGGGCTCAAGATCTTGCTGGTTAATCCTCCACAATTGAAATGCCAATCAGGGCCATAGTTAATCCAATTATTCACTTTCTTCCCACTTGGTCTTTAAGTGAAACCACATTACCATCAGATGTTCTAGAAGTATTGCATTTATTTAAGTATACTGGTTTGGCTCTGTTTTCAGGGCTTGACGTTCATTCAGATTCCTTGCAAATACTCTGCAGACTAATTGAATATTGGGAAAAGTTACAGAAAAACAGTATTAATTTGTAACAATGAATCTGGAAATAAAAAGATTGTCTAGATTCTATGAAGCCTAAAATAACAAAATTCATAATGAAATCAGCTCAGCTGTATTTCTATCAAAGCGGCTAATTTCTCAGAACAGTAGCAACAGTTTGTAGGCAGAATCCCAGCAGGAAAGGACATAGCACAAATATTTCTAAGTCACCAGAAAAACTCTTTATTGGTTTCCATTGGTGCATATTTTCAACTACTTTTGCTTAATGCCTTTTAAAAAATTCTCTACAAATTACAGTGCAAATGAGATTTCCTGGTAGCTTTAGAAGTATAAAATGTTCTCTGTCAGAGTATTTACTGAGAAGATTAATCAATCCACATCCTCTTAGGATATATTTTATAGAACATATATGTGCTGTATTTTACCAATACAAGTATCCTAATCAGCAAACAATGCCTTCTTAGAATTCAGAGGGGCCAGGGAGAATCATTGAATGACCTATGTCTCTAGAAAGTTACTCAACTAAGTTGTATTTCATGTATTCTCTGTGTTCCTCATGGCACATTTATTTAAATCAAGAAACATTCCAATAAGAGTCGTTTCAGTTCTACTTCTGAGCAGGAGAAGGGACAATTAGCCCATATTATTCAGTGAAGTGGACAGGGTTTAAAAAAACTGGGAACCAAAATGGACACCTTGATGAATGAAATTCCATTTTCCAGTCCTTCCCCCTTCATCACATTCATTCTCAGTTGTGCTCATAGGCTCTGGCCTGTGAAGGTTAGGGAATGTACTGCCGTAGATTGATAGCTGCATGTGTTTGTAGTGAACCTTCAGTGTGAAGCTCTCCCAACCGATCTCTGAGCAAGTACAAATAAGCACACCTTCAAGTTATGTGACAATAGGTTTGCCTGCGTTATATTACATCACATGGCACCTCAATGTGAGAGGGAATGTTTATCATGCTCCCTACTCTCCTTGTTCTTAATATAATTTAACTCCCTGATGATATCTAGCAATGCCACTAACGGAAGCATTTCCTGAGACCCAGCACACTGTTGAGGACATTATCAGCATGTCGTTTAAGCTGAGAGAGAAACTAGAATAAACATTCCGATCTTTCACTTTTGCAAAAGAAGGTCATCATGAGTCACTCACCATGCTCTTTGCTGCTCCTTAAGATTCCAAAACCATGTCTTCCTGCCACGTCCCTTCCTCCAGACTGAAGAAATCCCTCGTTCCCATCTTTCTGTTGCAGAGTGCACAACTAAAATCAAGCCCAGAATTGTTGGGGGGACCGCGTCTGTTCGAGGTGAGTGGCCATGGCAGGTTACTCTGCACATCACCTCGCCCACCCAGAGACACCTGTGTGGTGGCTCCATCATTGGGAACAAGTGGATCCTGACAGCCGCCCACTGTTTCGACGGGTCAGTATGCCGGCTGCTCTTACTATGTGGTTTACCAGCTCACTCATGGAGGTTACTATCTGCTGCTATCTATTAGTAAACTTTCATAACTTTTTACGTGTGAATTATTCTATTGGCTAAATAAATTTTCTTTCTTTGGGGAGAGGGGCAACAAATGGAAGAGACAACTCATGACTTATCATCATCTGAAAAGATGAAGGAATGTGGCTGTTTGGACATTATTCTGCTTTCCTAATTGCTATTTCATTATTTATTTACTTATTGATTGTGGTGTGTGTGTGTGTGTGTGTGTGTGTGTGTGTGTGTGTGTGTGTGTGTTTGGGGCTTTTGTTGGTATGTAGAATGCTCATAGCTTAATGGCTACATTTGTGATCAATAGGTCCATTGAATTCTCATATATGCCCAAATCAGAAAGTCCACATGAATTTCTCAGGGTCACAACTCATTGATGTCAGGGTTGAGAATGAAACCCAAGTTACTTCGTGAGTTTGTGTGTGCAAGCATTAGATAAAGGAAAAACCATTAATTTAATGTGATTGACATAAAGTAAATGTTAATCTATTACTGTCTTTGTGGGAAGAATATGTGATTTAAATTTTTAGGACAAATTTATCTTCCATGTAAAGGCCTACTTTGGAAGAAATATATTAATAGTCATACTAGACAGTAAGTCGTTATGAAAATTAAAATGTTTGGGAATTATTTAGTGACAGTTCCTTTTTCCTCCTCAATTGCTTGCTCCTTAGGGTAGAGACACCTGAAATTCTACGTGTCTACAGTGGCATTATAAATCAATCAGAAATAAATGGCACTACTACTTTCTTTGGCGTTCAAGAAATAATAATCCATGATCAATATAAAATGGCAGAAACTGGGTATGATATTGCCTTGTTGAGGTTAGAATCAACCATTAATTACACAGGTATGTAGACTTTGAAGTGGGAAATTTTCTATTAGATAAAACACTAAGCACTGTAAAATTAATGGCCTGCCCCTGTCAGTCTCTGGGTGTGTTCGTAAGACAAGTCTGGGAAGCTTCTCTCACTCCTTAAGATTGATATTTTTGCCTGATTGCTGTATTATACAAGCTTCTTCAGGTGCCCAGAGAGACGGGATTTTAGGCAGAGGATGTGGCTCAGTGGGAGAGCGCCTGCCTTCACTACATCCAGATAGGATTTTGTAGCATACAGAAACATTAAAGATAATATAGGTTAACAGTTCCTTTTAGTGGAAAAAGAATTGAAGATTTTGGAGTGATTAAGCATATCCTACAGGATAATAAGCCAAGTTGGGGTGAGAGCTAATGACACAGGAAACATCTTGTTCCTTGAACTTAGGGTGTTTAACACTAAACATGAAATATAAAAATATGAGAATAAGCAAAATAAATATAATACATTGAGCAAACACAAAACAATGATAAGTGAAAGTGGAGTATTTTCTGGGAAAGAGAATAAATTTTGCTTCTGTGTCAGCTTTTCGTCACAAAATATCTGAATAAATCACCTTGGAAGATACAAAAGCTAATTTTGACTCATGGCTACAGAGGTTTCAGTTGATGGTTGGGGGGAGGAGGGATTCCATTGTTTCTGGGCCTTTGGTGAAGAGTGTGGATGGAAATAAAGTGTTGATCTCATGCCATTGAGGAGAGAGAGAAAAAAAGAGAGAGAAAGAGAGAGAGAGAGAGAGAAGGGTCTGATGCCTGACCCAAGACCTTCAAGGGTACACCCTCAGTGACCTGACCTCCTCCTGACCATCTCCTGAAGGCTCCACCACCACTAATAGGACCACTGAGTGGAGAGCATGCCCTGGGCACATAGACCTCTGGGGAACACTTCTGAGCCTAACTGACACAGTGGCAGAAAGCTAACTGTGATTGTTAACATTTAGATTCTCAACGGCCGATATGTCTGCCTTCCAAAGGAGACAGAAACGTGGTGCATACAGAGTGCTGGGTGACCGGCTGGGGATACAGAGAATTAAGAGGTAAAGATAGTCATCTGCCTGTACTGCATCCTGAAACCAGTTAAAATGTGACCTTTGCTTCTCTGTGTGGATACACACACAATGCAAGGAAAGCATTACAGGATGATTACACGAAGATTCCTAATAAAGAAGGAAAGAGACAAAAACCATCTAAGGGTAGCTGATATCATTCCTGTTTGATTAAAAATTCTAAATATGTTTAAATTCTCAAAAGGCTCTCTTTACTGAAGCTTAACATGAGACCTAGCAATTTTTAATCAAAGTCCTAGCTTGTTACCCAATTATTTCATCGGAGAAGTAATTCTGCTCAGTGTCATAATTAATTCTAAACAATTAACGTTAATAAAATAATACACACAACACTGGAAATAATGTGTTCCTTGCATTTTGTCATTATAAAAAGTCTATAAAGCAAGCCTAATATGTTTTCTTTCTAGATTTTTATAATTAAATTTTTATTTTAAATAGATTTGTACACACATTTACATACAGGATTATTCCACTAAAAATATTTTTTTTCAGATAAAATACAAAATACACTCCAAAAAGCCAAGATACCCTTGGTGTCAAATGAAGAATGCCAGACAAGATACAGAGGACATAAAATAACCAATAAAATGATCTGTGCAGGATATAAGGAAGGAGGGAAGGATGCGTGTAAGGTAATACACTCTTCTCAACCAATAGCATGTATTTAGATGGAAATATTTAATGCATTTTTTAAAAGCAGAGGTCTATCACTGGGCAGGAAACATAATGAGTTTCTTTCACTTAAACTGAAATCTAAAATGCACAGAAAGGACCTACAATCAGATTCTTTGAAGTTTTTGGTAGGCAAAATCACTAGAAACAAAATTTATTTATATAGGAGATGTATCCAGTGATCTGTGTTCATTTTCTTTTCTCCCCCATCATAGGGAGATTCCGGTGGTCCCCTGTCCTGTAAATATAATGAAGTCTGGCACTTGGTGGGCATTACAAGCTGGGGTGAAGGCTGTGGTCAAAGGGAGAGGCCGGGCGTTTATACCAACGTGGGCAAGTATATGGACTGGATTTTGGAGAAAACTCAAACAGCATAAAGAGTTGGCTGGTGCTGTTTTAGTCTCCTGAAGGACAAACCAGGTTGTTCCCAGAAAGAGGGCTTGATGTCTCTGAAAAAGACATCCTCTTTTCCACCACTGTAACAAATATAACAAGCTTGATGTATGTAATGAAATATTAAAAGAAAATAAACTGTCATTTTCAAAATTCCCATTCTATAGCTGTAGTTTATATTCAGCATTTGCCTTTTGATCCCAATTTTTCTCAACTATAAGAAGATATTTCTGAAGACTGAAATATGGCAGATATGCCAGAAAATATCAACTAAAGGCAGGTGCTAGCCTTCATAGTCTCTGAAAAACACCTGAAACAGTTTGAAGGAGGAAAGCGTCAGCCTATGATCTGGTCAGCTGGCTCTGGTTTTAGACTGAGGGGAAGCAGAACAGCCTGCTGGCTGCAGTCTGGTGGGGGAGATTGCTTACCTTGTGGGGTCAGGAGCCAGAGAGACAGAGGAAAGGAGGCCAAGGGGCAAGATTTGCCCTTCAAGGGTATGTGTGCTGTTAGTGACCACTGCTTCTAGTTGGAGTTTCCCTCATTTTCAAAATAGCTTCAAAAAGGGCTGGAGCCTAATAACCCAGGTTCCTTTCCCCATTCCCCATGTAAAGCCAGTGGTGCATATATCTGGAGTTCATTCCCAGTGGTTGGAATCCCTGGTGTACCCATTTTCTCTCTCTAGCTCCCTCTCCCTCCCTCTCTCCCTCTCTCTCTCTTTCTGTCTCTCTTTCTCCCTCTTCCTTTCCTTCTCTCCCCCTCTCACCTTTGAAATAAATAAATAAAAATATTTTAAAAACAAAAATAGCTCCAATAGCTGAAACTGAGGCTTCACACATAAGCCTATGGGGAACATTTCATGTTCAAACCACAAAATCAAGTAGGACTACTAAGGAAACCACCATATAATCCTTTGTTAAGTAAAAACTCCTAACCTGAGGAAATGGAACAATCCTAGTCAGCCACATGCACTAGGATGACCCTCCAAACCAGGCAGAGTTATGGGAAGAAAGGATTTATTAAAGCGACTGATCCAGGGGAAGTTCTCTAATGGTGAAAGTGACTGGCCCCCTTTCACAATTCAAGCAGAGAGAGAGAGAGAGAGAGAGAGAGAGAGAGAGAGAGAGAGAGAGAGAGAGGCCATCCCTAACACCATATATACAAGCAAACAGTAGGAGCTCTGCTTAGACTGCTCTTTGCATATTTACTGCTGCAAGAAACACCTTAGGGCTGGAGCCTAAGATCAGCCCACAGTGATACCTCCTCCAGTCAGGCAGCTGGTGAAAGGCCTCTAATAAACGTCTGAATCTCTTGAGGGACATCCCTTCACACTACCACAGGGACCAAGGAGAGTCATCATCATTTTGCCAGAATCAAATTCACAGAATTGTGAATATCCTTCTTGTGTCAAGGAAGAATTTGACTGAATTCAATGATAGGTTTACAGAAAAATTTGAGTTCTTGTCTTTTCAATTTGTGTGTGTGTGTGTGTGTGTGTGTGTGTGTGTGTGTGTGTGTGCATGTTTATGGGTATAAGTTCAGATGTGTGTGCATGTTTATGGGTGCAAATGCAGGTGTGTGCACATTTGTGGGTGTAAGTTCAGGTGTGTGTACATGTTTATGAGTGCAAGTGCAGGTGTTTCTTGCAGCCATAGATATGCAAAGAGTAGTCTGAGCAGAGCAGAGCTCCTACTGTTTGGCTGACTCCTTCCCTCACCAACCTCCAGCCACCTGGCAGGTTCCAGCAAGCCCTGATAAGTCCAGCCAATTCAAGGCTTGAGTTTACTGGAGTTCACAAAATTCAGCTATAAGGTAATAACAAGGCCCAGGCAATGAGAAAGTCCTTCCAGCTTATCTATTCATCTGGCCCCTGCCAATCCTTTCATAAGATATCCACAGGCTACCCTGCCCCACCAATCCCCTTGCCACTTATCCCCCTATTTCTCCTTTTCCCTTCTTCATAAAAGCACCATCCACAATCTAATAAACGTTCACTACAACTGTCTCCGAGGTGGCTATGCCCATCATGCTCATGCTGTTCCAAGACTGCCCACCCAGCTCCATCGATGAACAGGGGTGTCAGTGCACAATGACCTCCCAAGTAATCCACAGAACCACACTGGCTGAGCCTTCTGTCCAATACCCAAGTCTCTTTTCTTGCTACAGACATGCTAAGGTTACAGAATCCATCTTTTAGGAGGGCTCTGGGGATCCAAACTCAGGTACTCACTCTTGTGCATCAAACCCTTTGTCCACTGAGTCATCTACCCAGCTCTCATTTTTAACACACACACACACACACACACACACACACACACACACCAAATCAATTTGTGTAGGCACAACTATAACTTCGTGAAAATAAGAACTCTAGAATTTCTACACAGGAGGGATTTAGGAGCAGCAATTTACCAGGAAGTGGTGTCTTGCAGACAAATCTTAAAATTGTACTTGCCTAGGAAGTTATTTCTGCTTAACTGGTGGACTGATTTGCAGTGTTTTGGGGAAACAGGAGGTCCACATAGATAAGAGAAGAAAATTAAAACCTCACTAAGGCATCTGCTACTGTGAGTGTGAATTTATAAAGAACTAGGCATTGAATGTGTTGGACAGAAATTAATGCAGAATGCTTTCACTCAACAGGGAACAAGCAGATGGATGAGATAGAGTCTCCAGGATCCACAAAACTCTTACTGTATTCTAAGTGCTGGAGTGTTGTCTGTGTAAATATTTACCTGAATTTTGCTCTGAAATACTACAATAGCATAGAACCTGAACTGTCACCACTGTTTTCAACCTGGGTTAACAAATAGCTACACAAACTGTCCAATATATATACTTGTTGAGCACAGTCATAGCATCATTCCTTCCTGAGCTTTGGAGATTAGGGTTGGGTAAATAAACTGTCTCTTTTTTTCATGAAGTTGACAGTTTATTTAACATGAACAGAAAATTAAAATAGTTACACCAAATAGTAATTTCAAGCTGATATAAACAGGATATGCAGAGTCATATGAGATGGTAAGGAAGGAAGACATTTTGGGCAAACTAAGAAATGAGGTCAAGAAGGAATAGTCCCGAGGAAAATAAAATCAGCACCAAAACCCCAAAACTCAAACCTCCAATGCTTACAATGACATGAACAAGTCAGATCCAAAAATGCTTGCACATTAAAACTGGAACTGAAAATGACCACATCTTTATGATTCCAAAATACTTACAGGTTATCTGTTTGTGACAGTAATAATGCTTTGAATTTTTAAAAATTTATTTGAGGAAGAGAGTGTGAGAGCATGGGTGTGCCAGTTCCTTTTGCTGCTACAAACGAACTTCAGAAACATGCATCACTTTGTGTATCTGGCTTTACTTGAGTACTGGGAAATTGAATCTCAGATATCAGGCTTTTTGAGCACATGTCGTTAAACACTGAGCAATATCCCCAGCCCCATTGTAATAATCTTGAGGCAACAGTTATCATAAATATTAAAAACATTAGGATGCAATTGCTGAAGAGATCTTTTCTGTGCTTCCTGAGTATTCGTGAAAAACACACATTTCTAGTTTTTTTAATATTTAGTTTTGCACAATATGTTAAGTTTGGAATTAATATGCCTTTGATTTATAAATTAAATACTATGAAATAGAAAACATTCATTGAGATAATGCATGCCTCCACACTGAAGGACTCACTTAACATTCTCCCTTGGAGATATTTCTGATATAGACAAGTTTCCCTCAGTCTCTTAAAGAAACATGAGACTCCACATTGCCTTAACCAGTCCTCCTCTGGATTCTCTCAGTATTTCTCAAATTCTATTTATATGCAATTCTGCTTATAGGATATGTTCTAGACCTAAAATTGCTTGGAAAATGTTAAATAAATTTATTACTTTGATAACTATGGTCAGTTTCCCCTCACCTTACAAATTGTAGTCATTTTTTTCCCTCAGTAACAATGTAATGTGACTGGTCAGGTGTCTGCAGAGGAACCCCTCTCCTTGAGTGGGAGGTGTCTAGTTAGAGCTATAACCTAGGTGCTAAAACTGATTGGTCAGATATGAATCAATCAGCTGTCTCTCTGACTCACCTGGGGAAAACTTAAATTAACTTCCCTAGAAGAAAGCGCTCTCTTCCCCACATGGCAGGCTAGCAGAAGGACCTCCGACTTTCCAGGACTGGTAAGGTCACCCCAGCCCCCACCACAACCTGTGGTGAGGGGCTGGATTTCTCTTCCACCTGAATCTTTTCCTCTCATGATCTTTCCCCTTTCTGCTGGTTTAGCTGAACAACATAAGTTCGATTAAACTCTCCACGTTTTTCTCCCCACACTGGTGGCTGGAGAACTCTGTAACACCCCATGTTCCCTTAAATAATAAAGTCTCCCACTATACCTTACTATCTTGTTGTCTATGATTTTAATTCTTTAACTTTGTAGACAAGAACTCGGATATACTTTAAACTTTGGGGTGCATTGGAATTTTAGCTGGGCGTTATCTAAATTCTCACCCCCAGATCACCCTGTTACAGTAAGAGAGACTCATGCTTTGGTTAACATTATGGCCCTAAATTTAGAGATTTTGACAACCTGATGTGTGCAAAAATATATCTCTGTGTAGTTTATTTAATTTTTATGTTCTCTTAGAACCAAAAATATATCAATTTTTGTCAATGAAATCAATATTAACTTTAAGTTTTGTTCAAATATGAATTTGGTAGTTGCCATGTCCACAAAAAGTAATTCATTTCTGGATGTCCTACAAACATGGTAAGAGTTCTTGCTGAAATTACAGAACTTGTAGCACTCACCTGACAAGTGTGCTTGGTATGATGAACATATGAGCTGCACATCCATCTCATTGTGAGTCATGGACATAAGAGTGGTGCTCAAGTGATCTCATGTCATGTTCCAAGTTTATGTAATCCATGGACATATCTCATCTTCCTTGCTCCAAGAATCTGTTTTTGGGTGCCAGAAGTCATAGGACCTGGCACCTGGAGTTGGCAGAGTCACTGTGGTAGTTTGAATGGATGTCCCCCAATAGATTCAAGAGTTATTAGTTTTTTCTCCAGCTTCCTGGCTGAAGGAGGTGTCACGTTGGCCTGGCCTTCAGCCGTAAGGTATTTCTAAGAAGGATGTAAAATTCCAGCTATACATATGCAAAGAGCAGTCTGAGCTCAGGCCTGAAGGTCCTTCAGTTAGTTAGTTAGACTTGGAGAGTGATGGCTGGAGGTATTGGTTTTCTCTCTCTGCTTGGATCCTGTGAAATGGGGCCAGCCTTTTCCTGAATGTCCCCTGGATCTGTTATTATTGATAATAAAGGTATAAAAAAAGGAAAAAAATCAGCTCATCTAAACTAGAAAAAACAGGAATATTATATATATGTACCTGTGTGATATAAATGATAGGCAATATAATTTCTCACAATATAAGATGCTTAGAAGTTCAACTTACTGTCCATTGAACTGTGATCTTGGAGCTGATGTGTGTAGTCTTTTGAATTGACTTGTCTTGATTTTAAATACCTCAATTTTTTTCAGTTTAAGAATTTTTTAAAAGAAAACTATATGGAGTTGTTAGCATATGTATGACTCTGCTAACGTTTTACTTCATAACTGGCCAATTAAATGACTATACATATACGACATTAAAAAAGAAAACATTGTCATTACCTGCAAAACAGCATCGGCCACAAAGTATGAGGTGTGCTTTCTTAAGTCACTGCTGTGACCATTTGAAATAACCATCCCTCTTAAAAGAATGGGAATGGGCTGCAGAGATCACTCAGCAGTTAAAGTGATTGCCTGCAGAGACTAATGACCTGAGTTTGAATCCCTAGTACCCAAGTAAAGCAGGTGCACAAAGTGGTACATGCATCTGGAGTTTGTTTGCAGCAGTTAGAGGCCCTGGCATGTCCATTCTCTCTGTCTCTCTTTGTTCTCTCTCTTCTTGCAGATGGATAAATAAAATAATTTTTTTAAAATGGGAATACAGTAAAGATAAACCCAGACAAATTACTTCCTCAGAAATACCTAGTAAAATGATAATTGATTTAAGTGCATCAAGATGTCTTACTCGTATCACAATTTAGTTCAGGAAAAGATGTAGAGATGTGTTTCAAACATTTGTTTCTGCATCATATATAATTCATTATATTTGTTAAAAGGCAATAAAAATCAAGCTAGATCTATTTTCTGGGTTTTTTTTCTTATATTCTATTTTATAAAAGAACATGAAATGAGAGCTCTGAGGCATGAGCCTTTAACACCTCACATCCATGTGTGGGCATCAAGCTGAGTACAGACAAGTATATGACTGGATTAACAGCTTCTCTTCTCGACTTGCTCACTTCTAATTTAGCCCGATTCTTAGCATTATGCATTTCTAACTATGGTTCTGGTGTTTTCCATCTCACTGCCTGAGGTGTTGGGGTTGAAGTGCAGGTAAAGACAGCATTCTGCTTCCTTCCAGGAGCAAAGCAAAGGCTAGCATTGTTTTATGGTCTAATAATTTCCTCCTCTGGACTTTCAGCTTTGACCTGAGTGCTGCTGGGAAGGAAGTGGTAAGAGAGATGGGAGATATTTGCGACATGAATTATTATCTCTCACTTCTACATCTTAGAAGTGAAAGAGAACATAGTGACAGTTGACAGAAACAAAGCCCACCATGAAGCCACAGCCGCACCCAGCTGACCAGGGAAGTCTTGGCCTTCTGACTCCTGTCCCTAGCTCAAATATGAAGTCAGTATAAAGTCTGATGGCAAAGAAGCCATTTACTAGGCATAAGCTTCTCCTTGCTGCCAGCCATATTGGAAAGAAGCAAACTCTAAAGATGTTTCACTTATTAATAAAACTATTTTGCATCACAGCTTCCATGTAGTCTGCATGGCCTTGAACCCAAGGTAGGCCATGATCCTGAGGCAAGGTCTCCAGCAGCTTCTAGAACAGTGTGTGTTGAAAGCAGTCAGGAGTTACACAGTCCTCTGATCCCATGAAGCATTCCATCACAAGGACCTCATTTCCAGAAAGAGTGGAAACCGACATTCTAGAGTTCAGTGAAGAACTTGCAAAATGGGCATTGCACACATGAGATCAGTTAACACGTCGACTAGTCAAGTATATTTTGGTTAACGTGAATAAGAACTGGAACACAGGAAGAATTTTGCAAGATTCAGCTCTCACATGTGCTGCACACTGCTAGGAGCTCTAAGACTTATGCTCTCTGTGGGAGATGTTCCCATGGTAATGGTCATGTTACCAGGGCACATTAGTTACTTTTCTCCTTGCTGTGGCTTAATCGCTATGGCTTTAGAGGTTCTGTCTACAGCTGTTTGGCCCTATGCACAACGTCAAGGTGGAAGGACTATGGGGCAGAAGCTGTTCTCTATCTGTGGGTGGGGGGTGAGCAAGATTCCAGCCTCCTCACATTTCCTTAACTTCTCAGAATGGCACCATGAGCCTTAGACTAATCTTGCAATACACGAGCCTTTTAGGGAGACACTCATATCCAAAGTAACACAAGGGAAAAAAAAGTAAAATCCCTTGGTAAATATTTTACTACAGATCTTTATTCTTCCACTAGATGGCACTTTTATACTTCTTTGTCACATTCTAAATCACAGCATGCAGGCAGAAGCATTTAGAAGTTTAAACAAATTCAGTCTATGTAATGTCTGGGAATATTAAATCAAATCAACTGCCTCAATTCAAATATACTTGACTTTTCGACTAGTACGGTTGTAAATATCTAGTCCCTAGTTAGCAGTTTCTTCTTTCACCCATGTGCCCCCGAGTGGGTCCATGTGCACCAGGCTTTCCTCCCCAGACACCTCGGAGGCTTCCGCCCACATGGCTCCGTTAACCTCGCCATCATCTTACCATCCCATCATTTTACCACCCTGTCTGTGGCTCAGGACCTAGACTCTGTGGGGTCCGGTGTTTCCTACCTTTCTGTACCCTCAAAGCCTCTTCTTGGTTACAACATTGTCCACATCTGATTTGCTCAACACAGACAGAGTCTACTCCTTTGGTGACTCTAAGTATTACTGAAATAATAATACACGGCAATAAAAAGTAATTGACCAAAACCCTTTGAAAAGTGAAGACTTTCAGATTGCCAGAAAAAAAAAACAAAAACATATGTCTTACTATGGTTTGAAGGAGTGTCTTGCAGAGAGACACAGTAAAGGCATGACCCCCACCGCCAGGGTGGCTGAATTAAACAGTTCTGCTGGCTTTTGAGAGAGAGAGAGAGAGAGAGAGAGAGAGAGAGAGAGAGAGAGAGAGAGAGAGAGAGAGAGAGTCTAGGAAGTGGTGCTTGGGGATATGAGGGTCCCTCCAAGGGGATCAAGGGAATCATGAGATCTGTCTATTATATCCTAGCTGGAGATGAGACGTTGTGACCCAACCATGATCCTCCACAATCCACTGCTCTCATCAGAGCTGAGTAGATGCCTTTGTATCTCCAAAACCATGTGCTACATGAACCTCTCTCTTAGTGGTAGTCTGTGTAATGTGTTTTGTTAAAGTAATACAAAACTGACTATACATCTCCTTACATACGCACACACATGCACATACTTGTACACACACGTAAAACACTTGTGTGATCAGAGGTGCATATGGACTTAGACACTCCAAGAACTCATGGGTCAGGCACCTCTGCAGAGCTTATTCTGTCTACTGTGTGTCCTCTTGGACCACATTGGACAGGTCTCATTTAGGCACACTCCAACTAGGGAGCCCACAGAAGCAAAACCAGATTTGATGGGGCTGAAGCTTTTCGTGTTTTGTGACAATGACATACCAAGTTTCCCATAGCCGTCCACCTGCCACCAGAATGTAGTTTTCCATCGTGTGAGAAAGACAGAGGTAATTTGTCCAAATTCTGGACTGTATGTCTGAGTCATCTGGATAGAGAGTTAGAAAAGAATAAAACTGTACGACTCGTGGAAGGAATGTCCGGTGATGTAGGTGCTGATCAGAAAGACCTGTGACATCTTCCAAGCGTGGTGACATCTTCCGTGGGTGCCCACCAGAGGGCACAAGGAAGCTGTAAACACAAGAACTCATTCCAGTTTCCTGCTTGCAGGCAAATTGAGAAATGCCTGGAAACTATATTCCCTGCTCAGTCCCACTTGTACTGTCCTCAACTCGAAACCCTCGGGCTTCCCAAAGATATAGGAGTCTGATCTCAGTTGTAACACCTGATAACAGAGTTATAGTCCAACCCTACTAATTTCCTATACTGTAGGAAAATGAAACTGAGTGAAATCCCCTCTCCCAAAGATACAGAGATCATCCATTATGTCTGACTCCCCAAACCCATTTGGAGATCACTGCCTATCTATCACTGAATGGACAGGTTGGCTTGGGCACAGAAATCTTGAAATAGCCACCACACCATTAAGCTAAACCACTCCATCCAGGGATGGATGGTTTATATGGGATTGACATTCTGACAGGGTTTAGCATCACCAGTGAGGGATTATGTCAATTAGGTTAGGCCCTGGTTTGCCTGTCAGTGGGAGATTATCTTGATTAGGTTAATTAAGGTGGCAAGACCCAGTCTGGGGGGGGTAGTATCATTCCGTGGGCTGGGGTTCCTCTAGACTATATAAGAAAAGAGAGATGGTCTGATTTCTCACTGTGCTGAATGGAATCAGCATTTAATCTCCTGTCTCCAGGCCTCAGTCACCCCATGATAGGCCATAATCTGGAAATGCAAGCAGAAATAAACCTTTTTTTATCTGAAAAGATTTTTGTCAGGTATTTTGTCCTAAAAAGGGAAGTTAACTAATACACATGCAATTAAAACAACAACAAAATCCACCCCTTTAAAAAGCCAAGCCTAGTATAGTGACCCATACCTATAAATTTCTGGCATTTAGGGGCTAGAAGCAGGTGGATCAGGAGTTCAAGGCCAACCTGGGATACAGGAGAGTCAGGCTAAACACCCCTCTCCAAATTAAAATCTAGCCTGGGTGATGTTTCCTTGGTAAGAGACGTGTTTTAGGCAAGCATTTTTTAGAGGCCACATAAATTGAGGGAAAAGAGATGAAAATGGGCATTAGTAAGCCAAATTTTATTCAAATATAACTGTTCATGGAGTGAATGTTAGAAAATACAGAGCAACGCCTTCACATTTAGCTATTATTGTAGAATGAATTTCAGGCTGAGTTCAACCTTTTTTGGGAGGCAGAATCTCACTATAGGCCGGACTGAGTTAGAAATCACTCTGTAGCCAAGGTTAGACTTGAACTCACGTTGAGACTCCTACCTCAGCTTCCTGAGTGTTGGGATTACAGGTGTGCAACAGCATGCATAGCTTGAGCCTCCTTTAAACTTAATGATTTCCATGAAACACAGGAGTCAAAGACACAGATATCGAAACTATCCAGTTCTTAGAGCAAAGTGAATGAGCTGTACTGTCTCTCTCAGGTCATCCAAGAACAATCATTGAAATCGATTTTGAGGTTTATAATGGTTGTATTTTATTGCTGAGGGTAGGAGATAAAAATTCACACACAATTGATGACAATTAACATGACAGATGTTAAATGATGTCTTATTAGGAAAACCCACTGAAATTTTCATTATATTTTAGATATTTTTTTCTCTAAAGCACTATAAGTAAATCTGAAGAATAAAAAACTCATTAATACCCAACATAATAAGAATGCAATGCATTTAAAAAGCAGTTATCTTGCCTTACTGCTAATGGTTGAAGTGACATTCTGTTAAGTATTTTAATTGATTAACGACTAGAAAGCTTTATCTTCTTAACTAATGGATGATTTTGGCTAAGGTTTGTGTTCAAATTACCAGAAAATAATCATTTAATGTTCTCAGAATATTAAGGAATTATAATGGCATTGTATAAATGGAAATATAAGATATGTTTTTGAAAACAATAAAATATAAAAGTATACAGATATTTTAAAAATACCTAAAATCCAATGTGTTTCTCACATGCTGATCTAATTCTTTCTGGTCATATCCACAGTTACAGAATCTGATGAGCTTCAGAGGGAAACTAGTAATGACAGTAATGTTAAGTTTGGACACAAGCAGAAAACTCTGACATGGGAAGCCAATGCCTAGAGTCATATTTGGATTGGAAATGTTGCAAATTACACAGGAAGGGAATGGACCTAACCTGATTTCACTCTCAGCATTGTCACACTAATTTGGTTAATAAATCACTAAATTAGATGAAATTATATAAAATAAAAAAGATATTTATAAATATAAATAAAATATAAAAGATATTTTAGGAGAGTAAAATCAAGCCTTAGACCACATTCTGCCAAATACACAATTTTTTCCTAACAAGCATATACATAAACAGATATATCAAATTCTTGTAGCTCTTTTGACTTTGCATATGATAGGCAAGCACTCTACCATAGAGTTCTACCCCCAGCTCACTTTTTACTTTATTTCTTGCTTTTCTTTTATTTTCTTTGTCCCTCTCTCCTCATTCTTTCCTTTTCCCTTTCCTTTCCTTCTCTTTCCTTCCCTTTTTCTTCCCTCCTTCCTTTCTTTTAATGTTTGAAATGGGGTCTCGCTGAGTTGTCCAGACTGGCCTTGAATTTACTCTGTAACTAGGCAGGTCTTGAACCCATGATCCTCCTTCCTCAGCCTCCAAGTAGTTGGGATTACAGGTCTTTGTCACGAATCTCAGTTTCTTTTTTAAAAAAATACTTTATTTGGAAAGAGAGAGAGAGAGAGAGAGAGAGAGAGAGAGAGAGAGAGAGAGAGAGAGAGAGAGAGAATGAAATGAGAATAGGCACATGAGAGCCTAACTCCAGACACATGCATCACTTGGTGCAAGACCAGCTTCTTGTAGCTCCTGAATTTTGAAGGAAACCAAAGCATTTCTCCCTGAAGTACGAATTGCTGAGGAAGACAGTTAAAAGTGAGAGATTGCTTGGCCTTTCTCTATTTCCCAGATGCAAGGCAGAGATCCCCACAGACATGTCTCTCCAGCCCATCCCTTCAGACAGATGCAGACCATCCATTTCCTGGACACATGAGAGACATAAGACTCCAGGAAAATGGAGCTGGCTTTACGATTCTCCCACAATTTCCCTCCTTCAAAGCCTGAAGCTTCATTCTCCTTGGTCTTATCACATTCACGTTTATTTCTGTTTGTTAAAATACCACTTATATAAGGAACCTACGGCATGGAGAGGAGAGGGAATTACTTTTCAAGAGAAAGTCTTTTTTCCAGGGGTACACTTCAGGTGCAATGAAGGGGCTTCCTTACATATTTCTCTTGGTAATCTGCCCTTTCTTAGCAGAAGTTTGAACCAGCTAAGAACTTATGAGGGTGGCCTGGGCTCTCAGGTGTCCTGACTCATCATCCATGGTACAAAAGGTGTACTGGGAGGGCACATAGTATTCCAATCGAAGGACCAATCAGCCTGCAAGTGAGGGCAGCAGACAGTCCAGGCCTGTAGAGGTCTGGCCATAGCTCTCAAGGCTGACAATGAGAGATCAAGTGTGACAGTTACAGATTTCTTACCCTCCATTTGTTTAGCATAACGGGGTCTGCGCAAATGGTAACGAATCCACCTGTCTTAGCATCACAATTTTGCTGCTTTATTAATTTTGATAGTAGACTCTCTGGCATATTTTTTGCTTCTTGTTATGGTTTATTTTGTAATTTTTGTTTGTTTTGTTTCTTTCGGTGCTGGGGTTTGAACCAAAGACCTTATTCATACCAGGCAACAGATTTACCTCTGAGTCATACCCCTGTTCCCTAGGTCTTAACATTATCATTTGAAATCCTAAGCAGTCAGCTCTGGATTGTTGACTAGGGCATAAGGATAGCAGCAAGCAGCTCATTGCAGATTTAGAGTAAGTTATGTGTGCATAAATGTCGTGTCACTTGTCTCCTTCCTTTTTATCTATTTGCCACCCAGGAGTCAAAATAACTCTTTAAAAGGTGAGCTGGTCTTTTGTTTTCCACTACAGCAATGCTGGGACTGGGGAAGAATTCCTGCTATTCTTTCAGGAGACTTAGGGTTCTGTATCATACTTAGAGCAAAAGTGAACATTTTTATATAATGTATGACAAAGCTCTATAAGTTACGGGTGTACCATGTACTGGTGTACCAGAGTCTCCATCAATATTTTACATAAATAAATGAGATAACAGCACCAAGGAATACTTGAAAAATCTTAAATTGCTACACAAACCACATAATAAGTTTCTTATTTTTTTCAGATGAGTTTTTAGACACTTATCTAACTTTAATATTCTTATTTCTGCAGCCAGTAGGCATTTTCAGAATATAAAGATGATATGATATTGTAACCCTTATACTAAAATTATTCTACAGACAGATTAAAAAAAAAGAAGCCTGTTGAGGTTGACTTTAACTTTTGCTCCCCTTGTGTCCTATGGTGAAGTTCAAGGCATCTTATTGACAAAAGTTAGCTGCTAATTTTTCATTAGCAGTAACAGGAAGTGCTGTTTAGTATGTCATCAAAGGGAACATTTACGCTTCTCCTTCATTGCTTTCCTTATTGTTTTCTGAGTTTGAATTTAATACTGTTGCACAAATACTATGGGCAAGTAACATGTCACATTGAATTTTCCAGTTGTCAACCAAAATCAAATTGACATCTTGAATTATATTTGACTATAATATGAAGTAAAACCTTTTTAAAGTTTCTGACACTTGAAAATAATTTTGTACTGAGAAGGTATTTCCTAAATTCATGGCTGTCAGTTGATTCTGCTGCTCTCTAGAGGTTCTGCTGTAGTTGTAGAAGGGGCTGTGGGAGAGGATGTGGGCAGAGAGTGTGGCAGAAAGGGTGCTGAAAGGGTCAGGCAGACAGGGTGTGGACAGAGAGGGTGTGGCAGAGAAGATGGGAACACAGAAGGTACAGTCAGAGAGAGTGGACCAAGGTTTTAGACAGATGAAGAGAGGCAGTAGGGACAGAGTATGACAAAATGAATCGTGGCAGAAATTGTGTGGACAGAGGGTACAGACACAAGGAGTGTGAAGAGAGAGGGTGTGGTATTTGCACAATGAACACCCCTTTCCCCAAGATGTCCACATCCTCAACCCCAATCCTGTGAGTTTTGTACCTTACATACAAAAAGAGAGTTGGCTGGTTTGATTAAGAATCTTGAGATTGGACCGGGCATGTGGGCATGTGCCTTTAATCCCAGAATTTGGGAGGCAGAAGTAGGAGGATCGCTTGGAGTTCAAGGCCAGCCTGAGACTACATAGTGAGTTCCAGATCAGCCTGGTTTAGAGGCAGACCCTACCTCAAAAAAATAAAACATAAAAATATTGAGATAGGTCCAGTGTCATCATTAGGGTCAGAGTCACTGGCACAATGTGGGACAGCAGAAGGAGGGGACTGGAATGCTGCTGCAGGGGTCACGAGCCACAGAACACAGGCAACTTTTAGGAGCTCCACAGGGCAAAGGAATGAATGTCTTCCCATGGCTCTTCCAGATCAGCCTAGAAGACATGTGCGCTTTAACCCAGCCAGACTGAATTTCGAATTCTGATTTCCAGAAGTGTCAGACCAATCTGTGTTGTCCTCAGCACCCCATTCATGGGGATTTGCTATGTATCATTAACAGAAAAACTAATAAAAATAACTTTCCAAACATCCCTCTGGAGATACATCACTTTTACCCTTCCCCTCAAATAATTAAAAGTACATATGAATATACTAAAATGTAAATTTTGTGTAGACAGAGAAAAGATCTGTCTACTCAGTGTCCACCTTGAATGCAAGCTCTATAACCCTGCATTAATTTTCCCCTTCAATGCCCCAAGGTGAGTGATTTTATGGTAATTGTTGAGCTAAGGGAGGCTGCAGGAGTCAGGACAGGGTCTGTGCGTTGAAGAAGCCACCTCCTCCTGGAGAGGACGAAGAGAGTGGAGGCCATCCTGTCTTACTCCAATGCTCCTCCCACACAGCAGCTCCCTGGCATCACTACTGTGAACAGAAGAGGGCGTGGCTGACTTTATCTGTGGCACTACACCAGCTATATGGCTGAATGCCACACATAGTTGGCTTTCACAGCTCCCAACATCTTTGTTGATGGGGACACCATCATGCCGCCCCTTGTCACCTCTTTCCATCAAAACCAAGTGAGAGTCACCTGACAGAATCACAGCCATGACTTTTTGCTTCATAGTTCATTGTTTGCAAGGAAGTCCATTTTTCAATATAAAATCATATTATGGGATTCCTATGCATATTCTTCTCCATGCTTGATTTTTATCTAAATTCAGAACTATTACCAGAAGGTCCTTCAGGCCTCCAGTTGACTGTCTCCTGTACCTCTCTTTACTTTGTTCATTAATCACACTCCTAACAATTCAACTTTCCCCAGTAAAATAAATAGAAGAACACCTCCCACATCCCAAATCTTACATTCAGACCTAAAACCCAAAGGGATGGTATTAGAAAATGAGGCCTTGAGGGGTGACTGGGGCATGCAATTATAAAAGGAAACCCTGAGAGCTAGCTAGTTCCTTCTCACTGTATCCTCACGTGGTAGAAGGGCACAGTGAGAAGGGGGTGTGCAGGGATTCCAGCCCTCCCAGAATCCACCAGTGTCTCTGTCTTAGCTTTCCCCACCTCCATTCTTTGGTTATGAGCCACACAGATTTGGTAATTTTTGATAGCAGCTTGAATAGACTAAGACATTCACCAATTTGCTTTTTTTCACTCAATATTTATTTTTCTTTCTCTCTCTGTAGAAGGTGTTATTCTCTGCTGTTCACATGGTAGGTCTGTCTCCTTTGTGGAGGGAGGGTCTCAGTGTAAATGGCACGTCCTTGGAGAAGTTTTTCTAGTCTATTCTAACTAAATTAGACCTTTCCCTATCATTTTTAAAAATTTATTCTCTAACATTTCACTTGAATAGAAGTTCTCTTAGCTTTCAAAATGCACTTGGTTTTCATTAACTGATGGCTGAGTGAATGATGACCTGAATTGAGCAAATGAGTCACTGCAGAGAGTGTATCACATCTGGATGGTTATCATAAGCAACTACTTATAAAGCCAGAGAAACATAACATTTTAATCCACCGTGTTTTTCTACTTCCCATGCTTGTTACTGGAAATTCAGGCTTCTGTATAATTTTCCCTAATAGAAGATATTTTTTTTTTGGCTCAAAGTTCTATCCCCAGAGAACATACCTCTGTCCTAAATGAAAGCATTAATGTTAATACATCAAGCAAATAGCTAGATAGATTCTTCTGTTCTCAAAAGAGTCTCTAGTAAAGGTCAAGAAAAGGTTGACATTTAGCAGTTATTTAAAAACTTGCTGCGTAAAGCTGAGGGTAGGTCTAACATAAAGTAGACTAAAATGATGCTCTCTCAACAGCCAAACCCGTATTCAACCCTCCAGTTACTGGATCTCCAGGAAGATATTCTAGACGGTTTTAGTCCTGAGTCACCTACTACAAAGAGGGAAAAAATAGTGGACTTGGGCAGTGTCTGAAGGCACGAGATACTCTTCCCCTCGCACCAGAAGCCTAGTCAAAAGCCCTTGGTCGGGCAGGTCACAAAAGGAGAGCTACTACTGTTGTTTTGTTAACTGGATTTATTGTTCCTGTCAAAATGTCCTTTCGATAGTTTTGATTATGTCCATAGATTAGTGCTACTCTCTCCTTTGGCTAGAGAATTTTTTTGCAGCTGGTGGTGACTACCAAGGAGACTCAAAATCCATCGAATCATGGAGGATAAGTGACTTTGGAGTACTCTGTGCTAAATCAGACTTCCATTTCACCCCTTGAAGGCTCAGAGAACATTGCAGGAGAAGAGACAGAAAGAATGTAGGAGCCAGAGGAGGGGGAGGTGTGCTGGTGAACACTGCCACATTCCTGAACTCACAGCAACTGTTGTTACCTGAACAAGTCCTGGACAATATTGGGCTCATTCGAGGCCCCCATCACTCCCTGAGGAGTTATTGACAGGTAATGGCTGCTGGGGAAGCAAGAGCCACCCACACTCACGCAGTCAACCCTAATTAAACTCAGGAGGGCACAGAAGTACACAAGAAAAAGAAAGGCATCAAAGTAGAAAAGGCTCTAATTATGAAAAACAATGGATTCAGTGAAGGGAAGCAGTGGAGAGGAGACCAGAGAAGGCAATGGGAGGTGATGAGGATAAAAATATATTTTATGCAATATAAAGTTGTCAGTAAAAATAATGTATTTTGAGGAAAAAAAAGAAAGTAGACATCATGGCACTACCTTCGCCATGAAAGGCACCCTGGCTGAGGTACAAGAGCCTGAAGAAGGAGATCTTCACCTCTTCCATATGAACATAGGACAAGACACTTTGAAACCACTCTGTACACATCTGTGAAGGGCCATGAGTATTGGTTTCTGAGTTACAGAGAAACTTGAATGCGTTGATGAATTGGCAAATACAGTATTCGTTAATAATGAAGATCGACTCTATATGTATAGAAACAAAGGTTTCTCCATCTGGTTGATTAGTAGTGACATGGCCAAGATGATAATTATTTTATTTTGATCACTGTCCATTAGTTAATTATGCTCATTAAAGAACATGGGCGTCTAGTACAAAATGGCATATATTTACTGATTTTTTAAAATCTATTTTTTATTTTCACTTTTGTCTTTAGTACTTTCTTCCCATTGTTTGCTCAGGCTTAGTTGAATCCCTAAAG
Source organism: Zapus hudsonius (assembly GCA_004024765.1). Taxonomy (NCBI): domain Eukaryota; kingdom Metazoa; phylum Chordata; class Mammalia; order Rodentia; family Dipodidae; genus Zapus; species Zapus hudsonius. Next base: position 27,113 of record PVHP010022913.1, read on the forward strand.
TGTTGATGGTATGTTTATAATATTTTTAAGTATTTTTATTATTGATGATTAGATATGTTTTATGAGCAAATCTTGTGATGTTACTCCCAATCCCCTCCTCTCTGACCCCAACCCACTGGGGTCTCTCCTTGGGAATTCTAGATCTGTCCATGGGGTAGGGAGTTATGAACTGCACCAGAGGTAGCCAGTTTTTTTTCCCCTTGGTACATTGTTGCTGAGGGGGGCGATGTCTCTGTATATTCTCCCCCACCATGGCTCTAACAATCTTTCCGTCCCCTCCTCTGCTCAATTCCCTGAGTCATGGTGGGTGAGTTTTAAGTCTGCTTTATTGTTGAGATCTTAAGTGTCTCTGAACTTCTGCTTCGGCTTATGTTTATAATATTTTTATCTAGCTTTTATGTTCCTGGACTCTTTGACTTATACAAGTACTCATTTCAATTTCATGCGATACTAGAACTCCTGCCATGGTTATGTCCAATGTTTTCAAAATATGTTATTCATTTTCCCTCTCAATGAACTTGGCTACTTTAAGGACGTTTATCTAGAACAGGATTAAGATTCTGTAGTCTTCACATAAGAGATTTCACCACATTTATCTAAGGATCTGAATCTCAACATGTCCCTTTTTAAGTAAAATAGACTAGAAAGAACTTACATGCTGCTTACAATATACTTGGCACTTTTCCCAAGAGAAAGAACTATTTGTATTCCATAAAGAAGCCAATAGACATAAGGGTTAAGGTAATGAGTGAGGGATAGGCTAGAAAATCAAAC